>VTPC01003134.1:31326-83822 GCA_011009095.1 Ignelater luminosus
AAAAATAAACCACGAAATAAATTACCGAACTGAAGCAGCAGGAGGAATGTTCGATTAATTCAAATTCAGGCTCATAAATTGAGGTTCCTACGACGTGTTGCAATCAGAACTAAAAGAGACAGGACCCGCAGCCAAACTATTCGGAACTCTCTAAATGTGAATCCTGTAATAATTGATTTAGTCCATATCTCCCAGCTAGGACTGGTGGTTTGGTTTTGGCCATGTTGTTCGTATGGAAGACTCTCGATTCCCGATTTACTTATTATTGTCTTCAACGTTATTTTGATACGCTACTCTTTCTTTTGATGCTATTGTTTCTTACGTCATGTCATCCAAATAATTCTAAAGATATTTATATCTTTTAAGTTATAAAATGATGGCTAGGTGTATATGTACTGGCTAGTTGTCTAAGAAGGAATTCTAGATTGCAGCAATTTATTTTGAGAATTAATTAGAAAATCTCTTACTAGACAAACTTTAGAACTTTGAATATGCTGGCACGTTTAATATATTTTATTACAAATCGCAGAAATTGGGCAGATAGGAACCTTAGGTTACATTATATTAAACTTATCGTGAATTATACTGACGAATTACGCTTGAAAATCTGACGACCTTTAGAGTTTAATTTATGACTATGATTCTCCTTACTACTACTAGCATTATTAGATTAATTGTTAAGATAATAGCAATATTTGTATAAGAACCGAGTAGCCAATACCATTATAAAAAATTTAAGTGGGTTTACTGATAATGAGATTTTAAGGTTAAAGATACTATCTTGTGGATTAAATTACAAAACAATAAAAAAAATTATGAAGTATGAATCAAAAACCGATAAAGATAAAAATCAATATTAACTAGAATACTGGATATTACAGAAAACGCAGAAATATATGAAACACCTTGTATAGTATATCGTCAGGAAACTAATCCCATTATTTTTGTAATTTCTTAACCTAAAAGCAGGAAACTACGCAGTAATGGCGTTATCTAAAATTTACTCGATTCTACTAAATCGGTATAATTGATAAAAAAAGAAGAGAATAATTAGATTGCCGGTTTTGTTCTGGAGTGTGTTGGATAGTCTGCGTTGGTTGACATCAATTAACAGCAGACATAGGACGTTGAGAGTCTACTTTCCTAATAAAAAAAGAAATTAAAATTGCATTGGAATTAAATTATGTCTTTACCACCAAAACATAATAATAAAATCTATTAATACTAAAACAGAGAAGAAATGCAATCTTTATGTTTAACAACAGCTTTGTGTTACCTTTTAATATTTCCTTTTCCTTTATATAACGTTTATCAATTATCACACGCTTTTTGCTGCTTGAGTATGTGCATATACTGCCTGATAAAATTTTTAATGCGATAAGAAGCCTATAGAAACGCAACGCTTTAGTGTTTTAAGGTCACAGGATGCTATTAATTTAATTTTTAAAAATAATCTACACAGATAATTTTAAAATGCGTATTACTTTGTAAAATGTAGGTACCCAACCTAACAATTTACGGGTCGTTTGAAAAACCTCAACCAAAAAATTATCTCATACTACTTATACCTTGTTCTTGTACTTGCTCTTGCTTTTGCTCTTGCTCTTGTTCTTGTTCTTGTTTCCCAAGCTTCATCCTTGTTTTTAGTATATTCAGTATAAGCAATTACAATATCTTTCCAAACTTGCGAAATAATGTTTACAACTAATGCAAACTTTATAAAGTTTTGGTATTATTTAAGTCGGAAATTATTTTTTAGGAAATTTTAAATGTCTTGTCTGTAACAAATCTCTTTTCGATCTTTTTGACACGAGATGCTAATTTGTTTTAGTTCTATTTAATTTTTCTTTATTTTAATGTTTTATACTAAAAGTGTCTTTTTTTTCTGACGCTCACTTGCTTGTATACCTGACATTCTGCTGTTTTAGCCATCTCACGGATGGGTGTTGAGCACTAAATATCGTATAAAATTATTTTATATTGTAGTGGTGGGCTCAAGATTTCTTTAAAAGAATTAACTGAATTAAAAAATAAAACCAAAAAGTATGTAAAAAGTAGTACTAAAATTAACTTCATTCAATACAAGACTGTATTGAAAAGTTTTCGTAATCGCCCACAGATGGTGGTCGTAATTCAATTTATTTTGCATCATCAAGTAGTCTGATATTTCAATTGTTCATAGAAAAAAATCAAATTGATCTGTTATTTAGATCACTTTTGATAACCGTTGATGCACTCGTATTTCGTGATTTTCCAATTCTGGAGAAAAATGAAATTAGAGCTGCCATTAATTTTTTTTTACTTGGAGGGCAAAACAGCCACAGAAGTTAAAGCCAGATTGCTGAATTCAATCATAGATGTACCCACACAATTAATGAACCTCGTTCAGGGCGCCCGAAATCTACGACTGCTCAAAAAATAATTGACAGGATCTATGATATGCGTTATACAGAGTGATTGTAATTGGTTTGAATTTTGCGCCGCAGTTTTTCACGTGGTAGGTTGGTTATAGTCTGTAAGCGTTCAGGGTCGTCCGGGAGCAGTGTTGCCAGATGTATGCTGTAAACGTGAAATTTTAATTTAAAAAAATAAAATGAATCCCTATAGCGTTAAAGATAACACCAAAGCGCTAAATCTGGCAACACTGCCCCCGGATGACCCTAAACGCTTACACACTATAGCCAACCTACCACGTGAAAAACTTCAGCGCGACATTCAAACCATCCACAATCAATTGTAATCACTCTGTAGACAACTGTCGAATAAAACTTCGTGAAAAGTTGAGACTGGGATATCTCGTAGGAACGGATTGTCAATATATTGCATCAAGAGTTGGGATAAAAGAACTTTCAGCAAGATGGGTGTCGCGTCTGCTTACTCCAGAATAGAAACGCATTCGTGCTCGAACTTTAGCTGAGTGTTTGCAGTTGTTTAGAAAAAAAAATCCAGTTGATTTCATTAGGAGATTTGTGAGTATGGCCGAAACTTGGATTCACCAATATATCCCAGAAACCAAACACAGTCAAAACAGTGGGTTGGCCAGGGAGAACCTGTCTCGAAGAATGCAAAAACAGTTCAGTCGGCTGGAAATGTAATGGCTCCTGTTTTTTGGGATGCTATGGACATTTTACTTATTGACTATCTGGAGAGAAGAAAAACCATAACAGACCAATATTACGCAACACTTTTAGAACAACTAAATGCAGCAATTCGTGAAAAATGCCCCGGAATGTTAAAGAAAAAAATCTTGTTTCACGAAGACAATGTACCAGTCGAAGTCCTTCGCCATCTCCCTACTCACCCGATTTGGCTTCGTCAGATCTTTTCTATTCCCCAAACTGGAAACATTTCTGTCTAAAAAGAAATTCAGGCCCAATGAAGAAATTATCGGCGCATCAATCAGAAAGAAACAGAAAGTTGTAAAATTGTCAGATCTGGGGAACTATTGTTAGCTCTGGCAACGGTGGATTACAGCTACTGTTTGCCTCTTTTCTGTCATATTTGCAAAATTTAGAGCTATTTGTTGGTTTATGGTTTTCGCCAATGTTGGTTTTTCAGAAGTCAGATTTAGAAATTTTAGCAAAAGCTACCTCAAGAATCGTCCTGTGTTTATTGGCCGGCCGGCACAAATCATGTTAGCGGCCTTAAGCAAAAATTGTTTTTTGCGCCTCCGCAAGCCCTATTATGGATTCTCTCAAAAGCTTCAAAACAGACATGAGGGGATCTCTCTCGGGTTCCAAACCAAACATGCATGGTCCCTCTTTGGACTCCAAAAATGACACGATGGAAGATACTTTCATACTCATTAGAGAGTATCACAAAGATAATTTTAAATCTATGTATTAATTTTTCGTCAATGCCTGTTATGGTTGGAACCATTTTGGTCTTGAAAAGATCACCAAAAACTGCTCTCATCGTTGGTGTAACCCAACTCTGCATTGGGAACATCTACCAAGCTAAGTTCATTTTTTTTTGTCCTTGAATGATTTTCGGAAAGACGCTTTGTTTCGAAAATGCAGAGCGATAAAAGTGTCCAGAAATACGTTTCCATTGTGACTTATCATTTTCTCTCTTTGAAAGTTGTCAAAATTGATTGCGTCGCGCATTTTTGTTTGATACTTAAACTTTTGTTAGTGAACGCCGACATGACACATATGCATTTTATGTACGAACTTGCCAACGGAAATTCTTTAGAGGCTAGGTTGTACAGTGAACGATTTCCCAATCGTCATGCTCCTGATAGAAGCATTTTTTAAAGTATTCGTCAACGTTTTTATGAAACAGGCACATTTAAACAAAACGGAGGTTCAAGAAGGCCAGCAGTAACAACGATAGAATGGGAAAAAATTGTGCTGAACAAGGTAGAGAAAGATGCAGATACTTCTACTAGAAAAATAGAAAATGCTTTGAATGTAAGTAATAGGATTTATTCCTGTTAATTTTCCTCAACGTATAACATTTTGTCAATGGCTTCTGCAAAATTTGGTTCAAAACCTTCAACTACTGTCGTTGATTCTTTTTACCAACGAAGCAGATTTTTCCAGAAATGCAATTAGGAACTTCTATAATAACCACGTGTGAGCTAATAAAAACCCACATGCGGTATTTGAAGATCGTTTTCAACATCAATCTACATTAAACATTTGAATTGGAATTGTAGGTGACTGGCTAACTAGACGGGTGACTTACCGGTGAGGTGTATCAAAATTGTTTGGAAGAATCACTACCTGGGTTTGTAGAAGATGTACCGTTGGCAACGAGAAATGTAATGTGGTTTATGCACGGTGGTGCATCAGCACATTTTAGTCTCTAATAGCCTGCTCGATCCCCAGAATTAAATCCTCTGGATTTCTATTTATGGGGACATTTGAAAACATTAGTGTACACTACTCCAGTGGAAGATGAAGGAGATTTGAGAAATCGGGTAACCGAGGGGTGTAATGCAATAAGAAGCAACACTGGTATTTTAAAAAAGTTCGGCAGGCACTGAGGAAAAGATTGGATGCGTAGACCTTTTCAGTAGTTTTTGTAGATTAAGAATCTTTACACGTAATATAAATTAATAAAATATTGTGTTTTTTTTGAAAAAGGAATAACCCCCCCGAATTTTTGCGGAATGTTTAGTAAACCCTCTGTATATAAAAATACTTGGTGGTTAATACAAAGTATTGATAAATGTTTCTGCGTTCAGTGGACTGTGAAATCATGCTTGCGGCTGCATTTGCCGCCTTTTGAAAAACAGGATGTATTAGAATCTATGTCGCGTTACACGCATTGCATCGTTGTTATGATGGTTGCGTAATCTTATATGTTTGTTAACAATTAATAAGTTGAGAGAACAAACCAAAACATCACAAGAACAATTTTAGTGTTGAAAAAGTGTTTAAAGAAACAATTAAAGAGAAAAAATGTGGAACGATACGACAAATTTCAGCACAAGATTAACTAAATTGCTAAATGCAGGACAATGACATTTGCAATTGACAAATTACAGAATTGTGCTTTGATGATGGGATGCTAAAACATCAAAGTTATGTAGGTTTTTTGTTAGTTATTATTATTGTAGTGACAAAGCTGCAGAGAAATGGAAGCAGACAGCAGTATAAAACGGTGTCTATAGCAAAATGAGGACTAATAATCTCAGAACCAGGGACAGGGACAGCACACACCAAACGGAACGTGAACGCTGGAAGAAAAGGGATGCTACTGCAGCCGGGTGCCTACGAATCTTTAACCGTAAAGTGAACATGGACTACAACAGAGAATTAGTTAGGGCGGTAAACAGAAGAGATATCACAACTAGCGATTTGACTCTTCCACATGTGTATCCTCATCCGTTAAAGAAAGGAAAAGAGAGAGAGAAAGAATTAATCAAATTAAAGTAACCATGAAAAATAGCAAATTTAATTGATTTATCTAGCACCTACTGATGTTCTTTTTCGAAGATGATTTAAGACAAAGACACAAACAATAAAAAAAGTAATCTTATAAAATGTGCAGAAAATCAAGTTAGGAACGTAAAAATTGAGAAAAAAAACTGTCAATTAATAAAGTGAAGGTAAGAATAAAAATTATAAAAACTCAATCCATCAATTTTTTGTTTTAAATTAAAATATTAGTAGTTTTGTTCTTTTGCAACTTCAAATCTGCCGATGCTGAATAAATATTTATATTTACACGACAAAATAGTCAGTTTAAACATTTGCAATACGATGTTTAATCGCGACCTTATACTATGTCTACAGCTATCAATTGGATTCTAACAGGTTTAATTTTTATTTAGACATTTGATCCAAAACAACGCTTAAATATAGATTTTACTCGTTAAAAAGGTAAAAATAAATCAATACGTGTACCTAAAATTATAGGTTAAGTTTCACTCAACTTTATTAAATATTTAAAGATTGTATTTGCTTTACCCTATAATTGCTATAATTACAAAGTACGTTCCGGCGACACATGATACACATTTATCTCAAAAACGAATAATTTAAAATATTTCGTGTTGTTTGTGCAAAACGAGTTAAAGTTAATTATTTATATCTATGTTAGACGAATTTAATCAATATTCAAGGATTGCAGTATAACAAGGAGACTCGTTTATCTGAAAGTTACACAATAACTTACATTGCTTTGGTTTATCTAAAGTGTACTTTGATGAACGTAGCATTTTTCATAATTATTTAACGTGTAGGAGTTTAAAACGTCGTAAACAACCAAAAGTTCATTTGATAAAACCGATAATAAATAATTATCGATTTCAAGAATTTCTGGTGCTTGCAATTTTAACTCTTCGACTTTATTTAAATCTATGATTTACAGGCAATAAATTTAAAATATCACTTCCTGATTTTAATCCGGAATCTCTCATAAATTTCATTAAAAAGCATTTCCCCCGGTTTCGAAAAATATCGAATTTATAGTAGTGACACTTTTCCTCCCTCATCCAATAATAATAATTTTATTTCGTAAAGTTTGCGAAATTACTTTTTTGAAAAAATAATTTACAAAAGGGAAATTCTAATCATAGCATAGAAGAGAAACTTCTCTCAAAACCAGAAAGTTTTCTTCGGTCGTGACTTTTAGATTCTCGAGTAGATCATAAAAAATACAAACTTTACACATCATAAAACCTATATGGAGTTCACGATCTTTTCGTATTTCGTTATCGCCCAGTTTAGGGGTGTGAAAATTTACACAAAAAATCCCTGACAGAAGAAGAATGAAAGTTAAATCTTTACAAGGAAAGTTTTGACGTTAAATTTACAGAGTTTAAAATTTTGTCCAGAAACTGTTGAAAAGTTTAAGACTAGACGTTTCCGTTAGGACTTATGAAATTAAGGGGGTAATACTTCCTAACGGAAACTTAATTTAGGAGAAAAACAGGTGCTGGAGACAAATTATTGATGCAGCTAGTTTTCGTCTGGAACGAAAAGTTGCTGCATAAGAATTGAATGAAAACTTTCAATTATTTACGTCCGCATTTACATAGTACATTGTTGGGCTTATCTTTTATCATATCAGTTTATAAATATTTCCCAGTTGACATTTCCAGCATTACGATGCTGGACATAAAAACCGTGATATTTTTTAAACTAAAAACCTGAAATTTTTTCACTTCTTAAACTTATTCTCCAAACGCTACAGTTAAAAAAATTAAAAAATTGTCAATCTTCACTTTTTTATAAACAATCAAAAATTGGTAAAATCTCTTTAGTTAACAAAAGCATAACTAATAAACAAATTGTGGGAAAAACTTTTTTCCGATGGATTATTGTTCATTTATGTATCCCAATGATACCTAAATTTTTTTATTCCTTAATATTTATATTTAATAGGTAAAAAAAAATTTTTTTTGTTAAAGAGAGCAAACTAAGCGGCGCGCGCGGCGGCCAGATCACGCGTTTTTAGCCCTATTTTCACATCTGAATTAAAATTTTAATATTGGTAGTACAATTTCGGGAGTTAAGACTTTCTTGTAGAAAATCTCCTGCTCTTTAACGATCCTTCTTTTGATTTCGGATATTTGCAATATTCTCCGAGATATTTGCAAAAAACAAAACCCCTTTTTTGTTTTTTACGAATTTGTTTATAACTTTTGCATTTTTTTGCATGGGACTTCGAAATGTTCGAAAAGTTTCTAAATGTCATTCCAAATCGAATGACACCTCGATCATAATTTTTGGTGAAGTCAGGCAAAAAATAGCTAAAATGGAACTTGTGAACCACACTAGCAGTTATGGAAAAGACTAGAAAAAAACGACTGATGGCATTGAATTCTACGTTAGAAAGTGCTTCAACAATGCTAAAATGATTTTGTTGTAGCTTTCAAAATAAAGGAGTTACAGCAAATTGAAGGTATCGGCCCATTTGGAAAATTCAACTTTGAGTTATAGCGCAGTTATGGAAAGGGCTAGAAAACAACGAATGGCGGCATTAAATTCTACGTTAAAAAGTGCCTCGACAATGCTAAAGTAATTTTGTTCTAGCTTCGAAAATAAAGGAGTTGCAGCAAAATGAAGAAATCGACCATTTTTCACTTTTTCTCTCTCGGGAAAAAACAAAAGACGGCAGCTTATTTCTGGCAACGGTAATGGAATAAGCATGAAAAAAGAGGTCACGAATATCTAAGCCGTTTTCATTTATCTGCGCTAATAAGAAAGTTACCCATTTAATCCCATTGAAATCGGACCACACTGTACACAAATTCAATAAAACTAGTAGTGATAATATTTCAGAAACGGGATATACGGATTTTGCGAAAAATTACCGTAATTGGCGATCTGTAGGTGTGTTGACGTTGTGTTTTATTTCTCTCTTTTCGCGGGCGTGTTTGCGAAGTACGTACTAGATGATCGGATTTGTGGCGGTTTACAAGGCTGTTTTGAGTGTGTTATAGCCAGAGTGATTTTCGATGCAGGAAAACAGGGCGCAAGAAACCGACAGCAACATGAAAGGGCCTAGTGAATTTGACAGAAGCGAAAGAGTCCTAAGAACTGAAGCTACTGACAACTTAAATATGATAAAGCTGTTTGCTGCTATGATAAAATCAATGGAAAATAATAGAATTTCCACAGAGACAATGGTTTTAGAAGTTATTAAAACTAAGAATGATACAGAGAAATTCTGTCTAACGCCAGATTTGTCGAAAAGCATTGAAAATTATGATGGTAAAATAGAGGAATAGGGTTTGGCTTGAAAAACTGGTATCATCAGCAACTTGACATTCGTGGACACCAGAGTTTATTTTAGAAACTGCTAAAACTCATCTTATAGGTGCTGCAAAAAGCTGGCACACCAATTTCTGAATTGAATACATGAGAAAATTTTAAAGACAAAAAGGGTATTACAAATCAGAATGCAAAAACAAAGAAGGTAAATGTAAGGACCGTTTAGCAAAACACTGTCCGAACAAGCAGAAAATTGAACAGAAAACTAATGACGGTTGACAAGATCCAAAGACAAGAAGTAGTGAGGCAAGGTGATGTGAAAAATGTATAAGTCAAAGAAGTGGCATCAAAGATTGAAAATCTGTACCGTCTAGTGATGGTAAATGGTGTATCATTGGTGGATAATAAAAGCTCAATGTGCATCATAAAAGAGAGTGTTGTTAGACATGAAAAGTGGTCAATAAGATTAGATGGAGTGAAACTTTATGGTTATGGATGTGGTGGTAATGCCGTAAAGTGTAGCATCAGTGGAAATAGATTTAGTGAAATTAAAAAAAGTTATGTTGTGTGTGGTCCTAGATCGTGTGCAGACGGTGGATGTTATTATAGGTCGAACATTCACTGAGGACCCCAGATTTGCTTATTATCGAGTGGATAATGAATTAAAATTCATTTGAGGTGGGAATTTCCCATTCAAAAGTTTAAAAAGTGAAATAATAACAATTGAAGATAGTGTGATAAAATCTGGAACTGTTATGTTAATAGATTCACAGATAAACAATCAAAAAGTGTTAGTGTCCGTGGCGAATGATACAAAAGCAGACAAAAGGCGAATTAGTCGATAGTGTAAAAGAACATTTGATAATAAAAGTCGATGAAATAGACTCAAGTGTGCCAAAAGAAATAAGCGTAGAGGATATACATGTCGATGTATCTGCAACACCAGAAATTGTGAATAAGCTAGTGCAACTTTGTAACAATTATCGAACTTATTTCGCTTTTAATATGGAGTTACGCTGTACAGATTAAGTTAAAATGGACATTCGTGATAACAATGTTCCGGTGATTTTCAAACCATATCGAACCAGGTTAAAAGAACGAAATACCATAGCAGAAATGTTAAGTAAATTGGAGCTTGTGCTTCAGGCTTTTGAGACGTCAAAACTCACATTAAAATTAAAGAAATGTGTGTTTGTTATACCAAAATCGATGAGAAAAAGTATTGTAGTGAATCATCACAATCTATTGGGATATTTTAGTGTAGATCGAACAGTAAGTAAAGTCAAAGAAAAATGTTGGTTCCCTAGAATAAAGCAATATGTTCGAAGACACATAGCAGCTTGTACAGAGTGCTTGTTGAATAAAACCCCGGGAAGCCAAGACCAGGAGAATTACATCCTCCTGAGCCACCGAATAGGCCATTCGAGAAAGTCCATCTTGATCAGATAGAACCTTTTGTGAAAAGTAAACAAAGAGATATGTACGTACTGGTAATAATTGATGCTCCAACTAAGTTTGTGAGATTGTATCCAGTAAAAAGCACAAAAACCCATGAGAACGTGAAGTACTTCCAGGATTACATTAATAACTATGGAGTGCCAAAGCAAATAGTTACTGATAGAGGTAGTTGATTCACCGCAGAAGAATGGGCGGAATACTGTAAGAGTTTGGCAATAAAGCATACATTGACATCGACACGATGGCCACAAGCAAATGGACAAGTGGAGAAAATAATGCGAACACTAGTTCCAGCTTTAATGCACTCGATGGAACAAGAAGAGACATGAAACGAGAAGATTACGGATGTTGAAAGGAACCTGAATGTGGCATTAAATAAATCTACTAACAGAAGTCCATTTGAAAGCTTATATGGGTATCTACCTAAATTCCCAACGGAAAGTTTCCGATAGCCATTGAGACGAAGCATGAAGAATGGAGAACTCCGAAAGCAATCCAAGAAGAGATAAGACAAAGAATAAAAGAACAGCAGAAGACCTATAAGAGTCGATATGATAGGCGAAAGATATAAAGGAGTAAAATATGCTGTAGGAGATATAGTGATGATGACATAACCAAATTATAAAGGACCGTACATTGTGGTAGAGGTGATGCCATGTGATACCTATCGAATATCGAGCATTGACGCAGCAGAAGGACGACACTATATGACCACTGCTAATGTGTCGCAATTAAAACTATACAAAAATTGTGAAGAAACCGAAAGCGAAGAAGAAGTGTCCGAAGCAACAGAGAGAGAAGAATAGAATGAAGTGCGCGGTACGGGAAATGAAGAAGGGCAATCCGAAACGATAAGTGAAAGTGAAGTGATTGAAAACTACAAGAAGAACATTAAAGTCTGGAAAGTAGGTAAAGAAACCAAGATATTTGGACGATTATGAGACCGGATTAGATTAAACAATATAAAAAGACATCTGGGAATGCAAAGCATAGAAACAACGAACTCCGTTTTGTTATTTTTTTTTCAAACTTCGGCCGCCATTTCGACCATATTAGTGATTAGTAGTGATAATAGGTAGAAATCCATAGTAGGCAGAAAGCAATCGATGGAAGTCATGAAATTGTAAAACTCAATATAAAGCTGAGTTAGGTAATAACATCGCGGAGCAGAGCTAGGCAAGGGAACATTAACCAAATGCTCAGCGAGCTACCAGACTACAAACAACCAAAACGTTCAAATATTTTTATAACTCAAACATGGCTGTAGCAAACAGAAATGTTTCGAAAACGTTTATTAAAGCTACAGATACTTAACAAGCAAAATTTACATGGACATCCAAAAATTATGTTAGAAAAGTTGTTAATGATGACTTGTGTTTTCGGTATATTGAATTATACTTATCACAAAGATTTTGTTAAATAGATAACTTCACTCTGTCTTAAAGTATTTTTGCCTCTTCTTATAGAATTTGTAATCAGAAATTTTCTGATGGACACCATTTTTCTGTAATTTGCAATAATATCGCCTATCTTGCCCCTTATAATGATATTTCTTTGCATTTTATGGGCTACAATAATTAAAAATCTATTTTGTTTTTATAAAACGGATTTGTCTTTATTCCTTCATCTGCAGGGATTGCTCTATGAACTAATGGGGAGAGATTACATCACCGCAGGATTTTCAAGAATGACTAATCACGGAGATTTACGCGCTTCGAACTCACAAGTGCTGCATACCACTGGCTTCATTCGTGTACATCATTTATATTTCTCGCTCTCTATTCGCATTTACGTTCATCTTTTATTATCGTAATTTTAGTTTATTAATCATTGGGCCCCACATGTTTGTTGTCCATCTTGTGTTACGCAACCTACAAGCTGGCTCAACGGTAAAGGACGTTACATACCACTTACAGTCTCAACGGTATGAAAGGAGCCTAAAGATCATTGCGCAGACTGTTACTCTTGTATGACAAAGGTTAATGGTATAACAAATAAAACAAAAGATTCAATGAAATATTAGGCCTGTCTCCCATAGCTCAGAGCTCAGGGCAAAGCAAGCTCCACCTACAACTTGAACTGTGGATCTTGAGGAAGATGTAAACGCTGATTTGACTAAAGAAGCTGTCGCAAAAGACCCTAATTTTTAGGAGGTGAGTCTGAAGAACCCCACGAATTAAGCCAGGTTGATCTAAACGACTTCATTCATGTTCTGAACCTTTCAAAATGCAGGCGAAATTATTGGCTTCGAGATTCAAAGGCTGGAATTTTCTGGATCAAGGAACCAAAATATGCGCGTTCGAGGCAGTAAGAGCCTTGAACGCTTGCTTTTAATAGAAGGCGACTTAGTTTATTGCAACGATGTGAACTCTCTGCTAGATGCAATGGGATGAGAGCACAATCCTCAATAGCGGAGGCTTTTTATAGATTCTTCAAAAGCTAGTTTCAAAGTGCTACTTCTGCATCATAGCAACGGAAGAAGCATAAGAAAATATGCGCATTCTTCTGTTGGAAATAAGTTACGACAACTTCAAATGGCATATTTGTCTTTCTCTGTGAATTGGATAGCAGTGATCGCAAGGACCACTTCACAAGAAAACGGTGGGCTCTAAGAAACGATGTCATGCCTGCGAGATAACCATTGTTCACTACTTTTTTTCTCTATATTTACTTTTTATGCCATCTGTTGATTGATGATTTTTGCCAATAATTACCAATGTGGCGTTCAACTCAATGATTTGCATGAAATTGCATCATATTTCATAAAGCGAAATCTACAAAGTTTATCATAAATTCATATAAAACCAGATTTTTAGGACAACGGATGAAATAGTGTAAAAAAACAGCTAAACAATTCTGTTAATCTTAGTAGATTATCAGGTGTGTCCCGCGACACAATAAACAGTTCAAGTGGTCGCTACTATTCTAAATGGCATACGCAGTATATCTAGTACAACTGAATTCCATATACATACAGATGCAACATTGAATTTTTCGTGGTTTCTGGTAGCTAGAAGTTTTCCTTATGGTAACATTAACGTTGTCATAGGTCACATAAGAGAAAAAATTGAAAAGACCGCTCTAAATGTCTATGTCTAGGCCATTTACCCGTATCTCAAAAACGGAATGGCAGGTGGCGATTTACTGCAAATACCGACGACAACAGTTAAAGAATTGCTGAGAGGTTACAGAGGCTACAGCTTTCGTAAACGCTACTCCCAGCCTTATATCTTTAACATTTTTACCCCTTGGAATAATGCTCTTATGGCTTCACTCTTGTCGGCTATCCAAGACAAGAATCAAAGACTCTTATCATTATTATTTATTGTTTCTTTTCATTTTGACTCTTAGTTCTTTCATTTAAAAATTCCAACACTATAACTAAAGAGTGCAAATCTGCAAATCGTTTTAATTGTTTTTAATAATGTCGGGCCATTTGCCCTATTGACAAATCATCATTTGGCGGCGAGCAGCCCAATGAATTTTACTAGTCTGGTAGTCGTAATTGTGTAAGCGTTTTACAGTCGTTGAGGTGGGCACCAGTTATATCCTCCTGTCTGCATGAAAGTGTTGACGACGCCTATGCAGGTGTGCCTGCAAGTAGTCGTACCCTGCGTGCAGTCTGTAAACTATGGCGTTCAAGAGCTAGGACAGTCTTTACCTCTCCATCAAAATTCGAGGCCAATGCCTGCGAGATCTGGAAGTTTTCAGCATGGACGACTCCTGCACACCCATTACCACGAGCATAAAGCGCGAAGCCATCGGTGTACACTTGAATCCACTCTGTGACTGGATATCTTTCATGAATGGTTTCTAGTGCAATGGCTCTTTCCATGGTTGGTGCAGTGTCACTTTTATTCAACGGTTCGATCGAGTCCAACCTTTCTACTTTCTTTTTTATATCCAAACTGTTTGCCTCTCTAAGCTTGAAGGATTTTATACAGAAGAACTTGTGTGTTTTCAGTAGCTGAGTGGGAGGATTATAATTTTTTCAGTAGTCCATCTCCAGACGATTTATTTTTTCATTTAGACTTATTACTGCTAGGTCTCTTCTTATCGATAGGGAATCTACACCGGTTTGCAATTCCAAGCGTCAAGACGTTTTCCGTAGCTCCTCATTTCGTTCCTGCTAGTTTACCCAGTAACTTCATTCGCTTTGTAAATTAAAAATAGCTCCTCTTGTTGCTTTGTGGACAGTGTAAACAGTTGCAATTCCGAATTTTCTGAGTTGACTGGTTTATTTTCATTAGCCCATGATGTTTATGATCGTCTCTAAACCCTTCATCTTACTGCTGGTTGCCCAGATGACTAAGTCATCTTAATAAAGTACAGCTTGGGTATCGGGGATACCCTAGACCGCAGCAATAACATCGTTGTCCATTAGATTAAAGAGAACAGAGCTGATGACAAATCCTTGAAGCAGTTCTTGCTTGAAAGAGGGCTTTGCCATAGGCGATAGCTGTGTACATATTTCCTTTGAGGCCGAGGGTTTGTACTTAGTTTACTAAGTAGTCCGGTCAAAGGCTGTCCTAAAATCGATGAATACAGCCTCGTGAGCGAGATCTCTATACTTTGTAATCTTGGTTGCTATAATGCTTTGCATATTAGTAGAGTTAGGGACAGCGATATCTACAAGAAAAGTCTTCTTCCTCCGTTTGTCAACCGGGACAATATCAGGCCTATTTGCTGGAATCGTCGTATTCTAATAAAATCGATATCGATCGTCTTCTAAAACTCTCTGCGAAGTAAAATGGTAATAAGGGGTATCGTCCTGGACAAGATGGAAAAACTGGGCTACTCTCTAGTGCACGATTTTACCCAAACAGTTATGCCCATGTAGATACTCATCATGAGCCAGAGATGTACACCCAGCAGTAATGTGCTGCATCGATTCAGGCGCATTTAAACACTTACGGTATCTATCATCTACCACACTTGGGTCCTTGATAATGTCTTAAATAATTCCTAGTTGCAACAACCTGCTCTTGTATGGCACACGTTAAACCCTCGGTTCGTGTAGAGCCTTTCCTGTCCAGCTATCAATCTGCAAGGTTTCAAGTTCTTTCCTGGTTAACATAGGGACCATCTCAGGTGTTGAGATATTTAGAAGAATGTAATCCTGGTCAGCTATTGTTACAGCATTAAAAATAAATTACTTCTTCAAGTTCGACGTAATTTTATCCTGAAGAAATTTTATATTGATAAGTCGCTTTCCACTTTGAGCTGTAGGGAGAGTCATCATCCATTAACTGCCTTGTGGTCATTGTAGTTCTAATACACCGCTCAACTGCCTCAATATCGGTGTTGGTTCACTTTATTACCCCAAAAGAACTGGCACAACGTAAATATTAATTGCTTTCGCGGTATTCCTCTCTGGTAACTGCACCACCGCTATGTTACTTTTGCGTGACTGAAATTTCTCAATTGTCTTCCGCTTGATTTGGCCATGCTGCATTCTAACGGATTGCTGCATACCAAGATATTTATAAACTTCACCTTTCTCAATTGGTTCAATCACCCCTTCACTCTCCAGCTCAAACCAATTTGCACTGTGTGTACCTTTCACCACTATTTGCGCTCGACACGTATTGAGACCAAAGTCTATCCTAATATCACGAGAAAATAGCTCGACTATTTTCAGAAGAGATCTAATACGTCTAAGAGCACCAGCATACAATTTGATATCATCCATATATAGAGTAAGTGAGACTATTTGTTGAGTATCCCTGTTAACTTTCAGAGCGAAGCCACACTTAGTATAGTTTAACATAGAGAAGAGAGAATCAATGCCAAGCAAAACCATAATGGGCTCAAAGAGTCTCCCTGAAAGAGACCCTTCATCACCTTAATAGCAGCGACGATAAACACTTCATCGGCAACAGTTACGCTAAGCTAAGTCTCCCAATGGGACATAAGATACCCAAGCAATGTTATGATGGGCTCACTCACTTTGTAGATTTCGAGGACCTTGAGAAGCCACGTGTGAAGAACAAAATCATAAGCTTTTTTGTAATCAATAAATGCTGTATAAAGATTCCGTTGCTTTCTTGCTTGTTCTAAGATTACTGAGTCTATCAAGATTTGCTCTTTGAATCCTTAAAGTTCCTGGTGGAACCCTCCTGTTCTAAAGCTATGATTGAATTATCCTCACAATGTTGGTAAATCTTCTTTTCCATAGCATTATTTTGTTTTTTCCCTTAGCTGTACAAGATTCTCGACCGACGTCTGTCCCGTTGCAACTGCAGTAACTGCTGGTGCATGAGTGATACTGTGTACATATTCAAAGGTATCATCTGTGGACAAATAGTGGGCGAGAACTCTAGTGTCAAGAAGTTTTAATACTTCAGCAAGTTTCTTAGAGTTTTTCTGATTGGGAATTTGTGGGGACTTTGTTGGATCTATATCTCTGAATTCATACATCTCTCTCTCTCTCTCAAACGATAATCTAACGCCGGCTAGTTGAAAATCAGGATCATTGGTGGTGACAGGCATCAGTGGGGTGTAGGTTGGTGATCATGTTGTAATCTCAATTACCTGGAATATAGCACTAGTTGGTGATTCTGGTTTTGGAGATTGGGTTTCAGGATTATTATCATCGGGAACTTTCGCATGAACAATTTCAGCCACTTTTCTTTCCAGCTGATGCAACTGCAATTGGGATATGTAGTTCTTGTTTATGATTATCTTTTTTTGGTCAACAAGCCTCTGCTCAGATACATTTGTATAGCCAGGAACATTTCTCTTAAATTTGTTCTTAAGATTAGTGTGGTTTCTAAGTCGGTTATGGTGTAGTTGTTGCTATTGCACATTACTATTATTGTTATTATTATAACTTATAAGTGAGACCCGACAAACTCAAGTCTAAATTCTTTTGTGAGATACAAAGATTTTTGATGAACAGTGGGGTATTTTGACTCAAAAGCGGGTAATAAGTATATCTGGAGCCTATAACAGTTTTTCTTACTTGTTACTGCCACAATATTACTAAACTAATAATTAAAAGCATTAGAAAAATGTTCAGTTAATAAATAATTTATTGATCTTAGTATTGTGTGCAATGTATTCAATAATAGGTTAAGGGATTCGGAGAATCCCTTAAAATACTTGCAAATATTATCATTCTTGGAATTTGTATGAAATGAGATAAAATTTTATCAAAAACCAAAAAACTTATTTCTCTTAGATACACATGGAAATATTAGTGTAAGATATTATCAATACAGAGATAATCTAAGCAGTATAAAAACAAGGTTCAATTAATTTTTTGCATCAGACGATAAGATGAAGTTTTTAGTTGCACTTTTCGCCTTCATTGCCTTGGCTCATGTGAGTATATTTTCTTTTTTGCTTTTACAACCGAATAGCTAAGAACAATTTCAGGCCAAAAAAGATTTGTCCAAATATGTACCAAAGGCTCGCTATGTAACGCCCAACCGTCCTCCACCAGCAATTCCAAAAGTAGTAGGTGGAGTTGAAGCTAAAAGTCAAGAGTTTCCCTACATGGTATGTATTTTATTTCTAAAAATTAATTTCGTAAAAAGAAAAAGAAACATAGTTTGTCTTATCCTAACAGGCTGCTCTGTTCATCGACAATAAGTATTTTTGCGGTGGTTCTATCTATAAAGAAAACCTGATTCTTACTGCTGCCCACTGCTGTGAGGGGTAAGAAATTATTACTATATTAGAACAAGAAAAATAATTACCGTTAACATTAACGCAGAGTCAATGGAAATCGTTGTTGGTACTAACAATATCAAAGACGGGGAAGCTACTGCACAGGCCAAAAAAATGAAAGAATATCGACTTCACCCTAGATATGATGCTTACACTTTGCAAAACGACGAATGCTTCGTTATTTTATCTGACAGCATTGATTTGGGAGGTAAATTCTTTTTCTTTCAAGTAAACCTAAGTTCTACACTATTCAATAATTTTGCAGCAGTTGGTGTTAATGTCGTTAGATTATATGGAGGTCTAGATAGTCTTGAAGGTGAAGAAGCAACGGTATTAGGATGGGGCAGACCTTCAGATATGTCCAGTACTATCACTGACATCTTACGTCACGCCACTGACAAGATTATTTCAAATGACGAATGCAAGGGATTCTTTAACAGCGTCGTCGAGTCCACAGTTTGCTTGAATGGATATAATGGGCGTAGCGCTTGCGTTGGTGATTCTGGCGGTCCTCTTATGGTTGAAGGCAAACAAGTTGGTGTTGCTTCCTTTGGTAGCTCATGGGGCTGTGCCCTTGGTTTTCCATCAGCATACCAAAGAGTGCTGGACATGGCCGATTGGGATGATCTTAAATAGTAGATTTTCAATTATGTAAATTACTTAATACAATATGTACCTAGAGGTCGAGATAGATTTGGGCAAGCAATAGAAGGACGAATTAGCAAATTGAGTTTTTAATTTTGTTTCCTTTGTTTCTGTCAATTTTGTTTTAATGCTAACTCACTGCTGCTTTATTTAATGGTAACTCTCAAAAGCCGATTCGTAATTTTGGGGAGTTTTACTTGAATTTCTTTTTATCAGCAACCTCTACAGATTTTAATTACTTTTAGGACGCCTAACTTAGTTTATGTATTTTCTCCAGAAAAAATTTCTAACAAAAATTGTCTGAATGTTATTAAAGTTGATCTAATTAAGAGGCTACTCTCGATGACGTGGTGGTCTCATTATATTACGAAAGAGGACCTTTTATGAAATCTGTGGTGCATCAAAATTACAGAGATCTCCATGTCTATTGGAGCTCATCATTTATGAAATTCCTACTTTATAGGCAGAACGTAAAAGTAACCTGCTGTAGGCTTACTTTTCAATTTAACTAATAAACATTTGGTCAATCGCTATAAGAATCTATATTGCGACGTTCTTTATTTTCTCCAAACGTCTAAGGTCCAACAACATCGGAGCCAGATCAAAAGATTAGATTTCAGCTTTTATTATTTTCTCTATAATCTAAAAAATGATTTGCTATTTTAAATTTTCTGATACAATTAAAGGTTAAGTTGCGCTTTTTGTGGCTATTTTCAAGAGCATAATTAGAGATAAGCTGAAAAAGCTAAGTAACACATTTATCGTTGCTTAAGTTGCGTAACCTGCAATGGTTAAAATAAACACTTCGATTTTAAATCGAACCAAAGGAATAATAATCACACCCGGCACTTTCATTTTGAAGATGCGCTTAGTAAAAATCTTTTTTATCTTGTACACCAGAAAAGTTATGTCTTGCTTTATCTTTAATTTATAGAAAAGACAAAAACTCAATTAGAGTTAATACTTGTTATGTGGATTTTAGGATAAGTATTGCCAAATCTACACCTTACTTTACCTAGATTGGATCTCGTTCTAAAGAGACACGCTTCCTACAAGTCTGTGCATGCTGAGGGCTACTCTGGAACTTTCTTGTCACACCTGTATTTATTGTACTAAGTTTCCGAACATCATTAATCGACGGCCCAGCCAGCCGAGCAACTGAGGCTCGTCACTTGCCTTATCTAGCAAACACCAACACTTCCATTAGGAAAACAAGTTGATACCATCAGTAATTCTAAGAAAGAAAATTCGTATAAACGTGCATCTAATGCTAAAGAGTTACAAAGAACCTGACGTTGAATTAAATTAAGTCTGTCAAGCTATACATTCTTCAGAGCAACTCAAGAAAAATTAAAACTATAAATGTCAATAGGCTACATAAAAAGATTTTTATGTTCAAAAGACCCTTAGAGAACCTGATTCAAGCCAACCTCATACCTAACGTTTACCTATTACTTTGTATAAAATGGATTGTAAATTTGCAATAAATAAACAAAAAAATGTTAAACAACACAGTATGTATCACTATAGAGACTAAATATTAGCCCCAATAACAGAGCAGTTTTGTAATAAACTTATTAGAAAACCGATAGCTTTCACAGTCCCATAATCTAGGTAAAGAGATATATTTAAAAAGTTAACAATCTGTCAACAATTGGTCTATACAGAAGAAACTTTTGATGTAACCCAAAGATGTTCTTCAGATCTTCAAAGGAAAACAACATAAACAACATTATTATGGACGGCATTAAATGGAAATGGTACCCAAACAACAAAACAATAAAGAAATGAACAGATAATGCAGTAGCAACTGTCTTAAGAAACTAGCTCTTGCGTCTGCAAAGATGGAGAGGGGGGAAACGGTGCAAAAGAATAAGCACAGAAAGAAAGTTTAGTTTAGGTGGAATATACCCCAACCACGACTGTTCTAATACCGAGTTAAGTGCTAGATTTAATATCAGTCCTCTAGACGTTAGGAAGGATATATCGTCTATTAGATTTTTATACGGTTTAATACCAGGGGCGGCTGGTGACCTAACTTCAGGTGGTGCCAAAACCACGTGATTGTCGCTTGATTGGTTAAAATTGTCAAATTATACAGAAACAAACCAATCAAGCGACGAACACGTAGTTTTGGCACCACCTGAAGTTAGGTCACCAGCCGCCACTGTTTAATACATAATAAAACTGATGTGTGTGTTTTTGTTATTATCAAATAGACATTTTTCTAACATTTGTAATTATTAACTTGGCAGTATTGTAGCAGTAACAAGTAAGAAAAACAGTTATAGGCTCCAGAATATGATTCTGACTAGTTTTTGAGTGGAAATACCTCACCGTGCACCGAAAGCTTTGATTTTCGCCAAAGAATTTAGACTTGAATTTGTCGTGTCTCACTTATCGTTATCAGTTATAATAATCATGAATAGTAGTGCAATCGCAACGATGTTAAGTACCACACTTAAAATTGAACATAAATAACAAAACCACTGTTACGTAAATACCTGATAAGTAAGTTACAGTATATGAAGGGGATTTCCCGAACTTCTCAATCTATTATCGAACGAATTGCACACGGTATTAAAATCAATAAATTTAAAATAAAAGATTAAAATATAGTAAACGATATTAAACTGCGTACAGAATGTCTCACTTAAGTCGAAATCAAGAACCTTTACTCTGACTACTAATGCTTTGTCAAACTATCTTTTTTCTCGTATACAGGGCGTGACACAAAGTTATTATTTTATCTTAAAAGCAATAAGATTTTTAAAACAAAAACAAGATTATTTTGTGCATTCTTTATTAGTGGGCTATATAAGTTAATGCACTTACTTTTTGTACATGTGTTCGTTATAGCAATATTATAGTTAACGTACTCAGTAATTATCTATACAGTGTGTCCGAAAAGTATGGAATATCCTATATATCTCAGTAAATATGCATTTTATGGATAAATGTTTCCTATAAAAGTTGTTTAGTGTTTAGTTTTACATTACAGGGCAATACCAAATAACTATTTTTTAAAAAAACAAAAGCGCAACAAATAATGCTTTATTTTTCTTTAAAGGGAAGTTATCCCTTTATTGTACTCATTTAATAGAGAATGTTTTTCTCTTTTCAATGATGTAAAACTTTGATACACTTGCATAAGTAAATTTTGATTAAAACGCAAAAAATTGTTTGAAAGTTTATTTCAATATTCATCTGTTACGAATTGAAAATTTTGTATAACTACACTCTACAGTTCACAGAAGGTGTTCAAAGTGTGCACCATTTACAGCTTGGCAATGATAAAGTCGTCTTTCAAATTGGTTTACTGCATTTTGAATCGTTTCTGGTGTGATAGCTCTAATCTCTGTTGTAATACGGTCTTTTAGAGTTTCAATATCTTCAGGCATATCGACATAAATCTTAGTTTTGAGATAGCCCCACAGAAAAAAATCAAGTGGACTTAAATCCGGCGAGCGAGCTGGGCATTCTACTGCACCTCTTCTGCCTATCCATCGATGAGGGAAAGTATTATCAAGAAACTGTCGGACATTAATTCCGAAATGAGGAGGAACCCCGTCTTGTTGCAACCATATTCTGTTATGGGGTACATCTGGATCTAGTTCATTAGGAAATAGAACAGCTAAAGCAGGAACTAAGTCAAATCTTAAAAAATCTAGATAAGCATCCGCTGTTAAATTATGTTCTATAAAAAAGGTCCCAAAATTTGAGTTCCAATAATTCCTCTCAGACATTGACTTTCTGCTGATATTGGGTGAGCCCTTCTACATACCAGCTAGGATTTAGGAAAGACCATTAGCGCGTGTTTTGTTTGTTAATGGTACCATTCAAACAAAACGTTGCCTCATCAGTGAAGAGGATATTTTTGTGAAAATTTGCATTTTCCTGAAGCCTATGTGTTATTTCTTCGCAAAATTGTAATCTTCGATCGAAATCATCTAATAAGTCTTGAACTATACAAGGTTTATACGGATGCCACTTCTCCTTTCTTAGAACTTCGTGTGCAGTGGATTTCTTCAAAGTATGTTCACGAGCAATTTGTCGAACATGTGGATTTATATTCTCACGTTGTTCATTATTTAGAGCTTTAGGTCTGCCCGTTTTTGGACGATCTTTGACAGAACCCGTCTCATGAAATTTATGCAAAATTTTACTTACAGTAGACTGAGAAATATGGTATTCGGGGTGCACGTTATTAAACGAATTGCAAACTGCCTTCCGTGTTCTCCTTCTGTCTCCATATCCCAGCATCATTAAAATTTCGATACGATTTTTGTCTGATAAATGATCCACAGCAAGTCGTATTTTTGTAACTTTGTTATCCTCACGTTAATCAATTATGCTTAAATTAATTAAACAAATAACTTTTCGCTTCAGTTCGGTTATTAATTGACATTTCTACGACGCATTCAATTGTTGCAACAAACAAAAGTGTATCACACCGACCATAATGTGACTAGATGATATTGAAAATTTAAAAGACCGCGTCTGGAAAGGTAACAGATGAATAAATAAACTTTTAAGCGTTGCTCAAACAATTTTTTGCGTTTTAATTAAAATTTACTTATGCAAGTGTATCAAAGTTTTACATCATTGAAAAGAGAAAAACATTCTCTATCAAATGAGTACAATAAAGGTATACCTTCCCATTACAAAAAATTGAAGCATTATTCGTCGCGCTTTTGTTTCTTTAAAAAATAGCTATTTGATATTGCCCTATAATGTAAAACTAAACACTAAACAACTTTTAAAGGAAGCATTTATCCATAAAATGCATATTTACTGAGATATATAGGATATTCCATACTTTTCGGACACACTGTATAATGTTTCTCTTATGTCCTGTAATATAGGAGTAATAATTATAATAATGACGGCTTCATCACAGTAACTCGGGACAATTCTGTCTTATCTACCAGGAATAGTTCAATTGAAAGATTTTATTGCAACAGTTTTATGCAGAATGTGTCTTTCTCACACAGGTACACACTCATCATATCATCTAGAGGGCAAATATGCTACGGGGTTGGAATGGGATAGACCATCCGATCTTTCTAGTACTGTTAGCGCTGTTTTACGTCATACTACTAACAGGATTATATCAAATACAGCAACGTCAGAGAATCCAAAGTCGTACTTGCTGGTACCTGTATTGGTAATTTTGGTGGTCCACTTATGTCTAACAAGGAGTAAGTGATAATTGCTTCATTTGGTAGCTCATGGGGCTTGTCTATTGGTTTTTCATCAGGATACCTCCAAATATCAACTGTCTATGAGTGGATTAAGTCTAGATTACCCGAGCCTGAACCAGAACCTAATCCCAATTTATTATACGTTCACAGTTTTTTGCATGAAGCAAACTTGCCCTATGCACCTAGTTGAAGAAATATTCAGACGAGCAGCGTCAATTATTGAGGTACTGCTAATTATTATTTCATTAAAACAGATTTGACATTTTGTGATGCTGTGAATTTTTAGGTCGTTGCAGCCAAAATTATTTTTTTTGAGAAAATACTTTCAGTTTAAAAATTCCGGTGACCTGACTTCGACAAAACTTAGATTTATCAAAATGGAAGTAGCTTTCGTCGATAGTAAATTTTTTTGTAGTTACTGCTTGATGGGAATGTTTTCCTTTGCCATCGCTTTCAATTGATTTTTTAAAGTTTGGACGTTTCTTTCTGCCAAACCGTTAGTCGCTGGATAGCCTGAAGCAATGAATTTCTGCTTGATTTCGTTTGACTGGCAGTAATGCTTGAATTCTTCACTTTGAAATATAGAAGCGTTGTCAGGTACCATGACCAATGGATAACCATGGCTGGAAAATATTTCGTTTAACAGTTGTGTGGTGTTATAAGATGTGGGAGTTTTTTTGAATATATTTAATTTCAGCCCATCTAGATTTTAAATCGATAAGGACAAAAAGTAGGAATCTTGGAAAGCGTAGTCAAATGAACTCTATCCGAATTATTTAATGGTGGGTCCCAATAATGAATCTGAGGCTTAGGAGGATTATGTTTTAATGCAAAGCAGAATTCACAAGGCCTGACCACACACGTTCGATATCTTTATCAATGTTTTGCTACGTACAGTAACGGCGCGGTGGGCTAACTGCTTCACTTTTGTAGTTCCTAAAGTGAGTTGAGTAGTAATAGTCAACAGGAGAAAAGAATGATGCATGTTCTTTGTTATGAAAAATTCTTGTTAATGGCTTGTTATCGGTGATTAGGAAACACAATGACTAAAGCCGCCCTATCTAGTTGTGAGTAGTTTTGATCAGCAGCAGATAATGAAAAAGACGCAAATGCAATAGGCTGTTCTTTAGAGTTGATTACGTGTGAGATCACTGCAGTAATTCCTGTAGGGCTAGCATCTGTAGTCGGGGTTACCGATAAACAAGCGTCGAAGGGGACTTGTTAATTTCATTTTTGAATTTAATAAAGGCTGCTTTACACTCCGCTGTCTATAGAAACTTTTGTTCCTTTTTAAGTAATTTTTGCATCGGATATGTTATCGTTGATACGTCAAGTAAGAAACGAAAGTAGTACGTTAGCATACCTAGGAATCTCCTTATATCTTGAACAATTTTGGGTCTTGGCATGTTAACGACTGCATTTACTCTTGATGGAGATTTTGATATTAACTCCTAGGGCAGGTCTTGTTCTAAGATACAGTCTGCTTACTTGGTACGTATGTTCCCCGGTGGGTAGATATAGTTTGGATGATACTACCTTCTCTATCTGTTTTAACGTTCAGGTAAGCTTTAAATATATCTAACCGGCAAACATATTTTGATGCTTGTAAACTATTTAAAATGTCATCGATTTTCTTGATTGAATAATTTAATTGCACAAGTTGATTTACACCTAAGGCGTGTCCAATAAGTAGGGAGACTCTATTAAAACACAGTTTTTCCATATAAATCTTATTAACTTAATTTCTATTAATAGTTTATTTTATTTATTACAATTACTAACATTAGATTTATATAGTAATTGCTCCATCAACTTCTTGGTATTCAATTCTTCCCAAAATGTTTAAGGCTGTGCTCATAACCTCATTTCCATTACTTTTGATAACTTCTCCCAAAATTATGTTGAGTACTCTTCGAAATCTACCAAGATTTTTTGGCGTAACAGCACGTTTTGAAAATTTCTTTTTGCGTGGAGCCCAAAATCATCCGGAACAATCATTTCCAGATTTTGATGTAAAAGTACTTTCTTGTTGTTGCAAGTAATCCTTAGCCTTTTTGGTATAATAAACAGTAGGCATGACCGGTTAGAAAAGTACTTTGCGATTTTTATTCTTCCATATAAAAGGACTAAATCTTTCCTTAACACATTTTTCAAATACTCTTCACCAGTCATAATTTCATCCGTGGTATAACATTCCCTAAAAATGTACTCGACTTTCTTAATGTTGTTAGTGGTGCTCACGGACAATGGACAGTTAGAAATCTTTTGGTAGTTATTTCACCTTAAAGTATCATATCCTCACATAACTTTGTATATGATTGATTTCGAAATTTACTTGTTTTAGAAGTAATAAGAAGTTTTAAGCTTATTGTGATTTGAAATATTTTGTAGATTTTGATAATGCGTTTCGAAAGTGTTCCTCTTTCTTTCCGCGACATTTTGACAACTGCTGATTAGTAAGTCAATTATTGTCATATACTACTAGTAAAGAGATTATTTAAAAAATTACACAGTGTAACTAGATTGTATGTCTTAAACTAATCATAACAATGTTAACCGAAAGCTAGTCTCGCTACTTATTGGGCAAGGCTTACCTTGAAGTTCATGCAAAGACGTACTGTTACGTCCTCTTTAGGAATTACCACAATGGGAGATTCCCAATAACTTGTGTTTGATTTTATGCAGATTTTTGCTACATGTCTTGATTTTGTACAAGAAGAACATTTTAATTTGTTTGAATCTATTCGGCAGTCGAATGAAAGGTGATTGTTTCTACCGCAGAGCAAGCTATGATTGCATATTCCCAATTTGTCATAAGATTTATCATTAGGTCGACTTGTAGACTTTGAGCGGGGTCTCGTGCCTGGAGGTAGAGTTTTGTGCGAATTCCCTCTGCACTGAAATCTTGATCTATGCGTATGTTCTGTTTTGTTAATTAAAGTTTGCCAGAACTGTTGATTTTGTTGCATCGTTTCCATAAATGCTTTAAATCATTCAGCGTCCATTGATAGATTGTTGCAACAAAAAAGTATTGTTCAAAATAAAATTACTTACAACGAAGTAGATAGCTAAACTTGTACATCCCTTCTTCTTCTTTTCTTAACCGTTAACTACTCTATGAGTAGAGGCCTCTTTATAAGTTTTCCACTTCTGTTTATTCTGGGCGATTTCAACCCATTTTAGTCGTGAGGTTCGTTTATTGTTGTCTGCCCAACGCATCTGAAAACGACCTACGCCTTTGCGTTCTCCCCATGGTCTCCATCTTATCATTTTGCTGCACCATTTATCTGTCTCCCTTGCCACGTGACCAGCCCACTGCCATTTCAACTTCGTTGCTCTTTTCACCACGTCTTGGATGCCCGTTCTTTCTCCTAACCAAGTATTGGTTTTGTGGTCTTTCAGTGTCACTCCCAGGATTTTTCTCTTAATGGCTCTTTGATTAATTCATATTTAAAATGTACCGTCAGTAAAAATGTATACACTACCGCTGATGCGTAATAATGATTCATACGACATGTAACCTTGCCCTTAATTACGCATGTATAATGCTTTTGTTTCTTAACTGTGACGTAGATGTACATTGTTGTGAATAAAATGATATTCAATTTGACTTATTTTGTGGTATAAAGACACAACAGATAATGACTTAAGTTTCGACACCGTAGGTGGTCACTGGCAATATACACTGACTGTATAGATCTTGTTTCAGTTTTAGAGGGATGTTCATTTGGAATACATCCTTTAGCTTCGCATAGGCTGCCCAAGTTAGTTTTATTCTTTCATCGATTTCCATCTGTGGTTTGCTTTTCCCATGGTTTTTTCTGCCCCAAGTACTTATAGTCGTCTATGATTCTTACAGCTTTATTATCTATTATTATTGATCCTGTGTTGCCTTCTTAATTTGTCATGTACTTTTGTTCATTTCTAGACCAATCCTTGCTGAAGTTTGTTTTATATCTTGCATTAGGAATGGTAGTTCTTCTTTTGATTTGGCAAAGACTGCAATATCGTCGGCCAACCTAAGGTGATGTAAGTATTCGCCCGATATATTGATTCCTCTTTCATTCCATTTGATTTCCTTGAGTGCATCTTCTAGAACTAGTGCAAATAATTTGGGTGATAAATTGTTCCGCTGTAGCACTCCTCTGCCCAACTCTACCTTTTCTGATTTTTTCTGCAGTTGGATTTGTATGGTTGCTTGTTGGTAAATTTTCTCAATTCTATTGATGTAGCAACTGTCTATTTGGGCGTTTCACAGAGCTTTGGTCATTGTCCAAATTTCTACCGTGTCAAAGGCTTTTTTAAAGTCTGTTAAAGCCACCTATAATGGTATTCTGTATTCTGTAGCTCTTTCTATCAATATTCTCATCGTCTACAGTGTTCAACTGTGCTATATCCTTTTCGAAAGCCTGCCTGCCGATCGGTTGGTGGAACTTTAGTGTTAATCTGTTTGTTATGATTTTAGAGAACAATCTATATAGTTGCTATGGAAGGCTGATTAGCCGGTAGTTTTCCAGATCTTCTTGGTTTGTTGGGATTTCTCCATTTTCAAGACATTTATTCGACAACCTTTCCAGTTTGTGCAGCAAGGTCTCTACCGTCTTTGTTGTTTTTCCATTCTTCATTTGTTCTATTGTGGTTTCTATTTCGTTTTTTTGTAATCGGCGGTAGTTTCTCTGCAGTTTTTTGTCTTATGTCTTCTTGTATTTGGCGCACCACTTTTAATTCATATAAGGCTCTATAAAAGTTCTCCGTTGCTTGCAGCATCTTCCGTTTGTCATTAACTATTTCTCCGTTGTTGTTATTCACTTTGGTGATTACTTTTTTTTGGCGTTGTATTTCTTCTGAAGACTTTCATTCTCCTCTAGTATTGCTTGTGCTGTTCTAGTGTTGGGTTGCTTTATGTCTTCTTTTGTCATTTATTCCACTGTTTGTCTTTTGTCTTGAGTTATTAGTTCTCTAAGTCTTGCTAGTTTTCGGCTCTCTTTGATGTTGCATTGTATGGTTTTGCTGCTTTCTGTATTACTTCAATTATCTGGTTGTTTTGTTGGTCAGTTTTAATCCCTGTCTCTTCTTTTAAAGTTTGAATATTGAAAATAATTTTTTGTTGGTAGTTTTCTCGGTCTGCTTTGAGTTTCTGTCGGTCTATTTGATCAGTTTTTCTTTTTATTTTCCTTTTTTCTTTCCAGTTTGGTGTGTATTTCGATTTTACATCTGACAAGCCGGTAGTCGCTTCTCACGCTGATATAAGTAGTTTTATTAATTAGTAACATTAATTAATTACGACATTAAACAAACACGAATTATACACTCTGTTAAGTAAATAATATTTGTAATGTGGCAATTAAAAAATAAAAAATGTCCCATTTGGCTCTTTATGTGTGATGACGCTGTAATTAACAGAAAATATTGATAAACTTTAATCAGACATAAATGCGCAATCGAGCATTCAGAACAACCACAACAAAGGAGGGCTGTCAGCAATCAAACAAGAATTGACAACCATCAGATTCCCTTTGATAGCTTAATGTCGATACGTGTTACATTTAACGGGTGGAGTAGCTAGCTATACTAATGCGGATTTGGCAAAACTTCAATCAAACTTACCGTGTCTTTCAACAAACATCAATTATTGGCTGGGTTATCCTTACAATCTTTTCCATTTCGAAAATAAAGACAGACAAAAACAATCTTGTCTTGAAGATAAATCTGAGTTTAAAAATTATTGATTCATTTAGATTTGTTACGAGTTGAATAAAAACTCAAGCAGAATATTTACAATCTGTAACTTTAATAACAAAATTGTGTTACTTTTTTAAAACTTCCGTTCTCCTCGTAAGGTTTATCACACGCTTTTTGCAGCTTAAGTACTTGCATATACTTAATAATTAAATTTTAATGCGATAAGACGCCTATAAACGCTAACGTTTTAGTATTTAAGGTCGCAGCATGCTATTAATTTAGTTTTTAAAAATAATCTGCGAACATAATGCTAAAATTCGTATTGCTTTGTAAAATGTTACCCCGCCCATAAAATTTAATTTAATGTAAATAGGGTAATGTAAAAACAAAAAAAAAACATAGATATGGATAAATTCCGATCTTTAAACTTAAATAAGGTTATCAATCCTTATTTTAGTATTTCTAGACCTGGAAAATTTATTTTTTATTATCTCTCGTTGAAAATGTTAGATGAAACGAATCCTATTCAGGCGACTACAGAACTTTTTGTGAGTCCCACAGGGAAGCATTTTGAAACCTTTACTATTGATAAATCATAATATTTATTAACGATATCGGTGAAAAACGCATCAAATTTGTGCAAGTTTTTATTTACAGATGATTTAAAATTGTTTAGAATAGTTAAAGATGATGAGGATTGCTAGCAATCATGGGCTGACTTGTACTTTTAATTTGAATGGCTAGTATTTAATAATTGTAACATAATTGCGAGAAAATATTTATTTTTTAGATCGTTCAACTGATAAATGTAGATTCTTTATGATTTTTTTTGCAATTTTCTGGTTTTAAGTCCGTCCAAAAAAGGTACATGACTGTAAAGGAAATGAAGATAGAAAAACAACCAGGAACATAACCTCACTAATGGACAAAGGAAAAAGATATCGGAAGAAATGGCAAAATGGAAAGGAAGCAAGCAACTAACGAAAGAACAAGAGAAATAAAGAAGGAATAGGCATAATCTTATCAAAAGAAGTGAACAAAAAGCTAATAAAGTTTGAAGCAGTAGAATTAGAATGTACCCTAATTATCTTTTTCTTCTTCTCAGCCCTCGTGCGCCCAGAATTGAGCATAGGCCTCCCTCTTGCTCTTCCAGTTCTCTCTGTTCTGTGCAACTTCTATCCATTTTAGTCCTGTTACTCTTTTTATGTCGTCATACCATGGCATGTTTGGTCTTCATCTTCTTATCCTTCCTGCCCAAAGCCTCCATCCAATGGTTTTTCTGTTCTAACGGTTGTCTTTCAATCTTGAGACGTGCCCGACAAAATCCCATTTCAAGTGTCTTATTGTCCTAACTATGTCGGTAACTTTGGTTTTCCGTCTGATCCATTCTGTTTCTTTTTCCGTCTTTTAGAGTTATGTCCAACATGAATCTTTCCATCGTTCTATGTGTCGTTACTACTTTGTTATTTTTCATTGTTTTTAACGCAAAGAGGATTTTTGTATTTATTTGTGTGTTACATAAGTTTTTATAGTACTTTTTTGCTTCATTGATGATGCTTTTCCTATCCCTGATTTCTTTCCCATTTTTCTTTCAAAGCTATTATTTGTTGTTTCTCTTCTATTCTTCTTAGACATTTTAGATTTTTGTTTTTTTCTATCATTTTTTCTGCCATTTGTCTGTAGTTTTCTTTGACATCTTTCCGAATCATTTTTCTTACTTCTTTTCTTGTTTGTCTCTACAAGTCTTTTATAAGTGCTGTTTTAATGTCCTTTGATATCTTGTTTATGTCTTGCGTGTTTTCAACGTATTTTATATTTTCTTTATAGGTTTCTCTACTTTCCCGTAATGATTCTGTATCGATTCAAACTTTTTTCTTCTTTGTTCCTTTTTTCCTCGTATTCTTTACCTTTTCTGTTTTTAGTTCTGCTCTGACAAGCCTATGGTTGCTTCCTATGTTGCATGTTCAGCATTGTTACATCGGAAATCATCTGTTTGCTTGACGATAGTATCGTATTAGGTCTATTTTGCTTTCTGTCCTGGTGTTGCCAGCTAGCTAGGGAAGAGCAACGGACGTTGCGTGAGCGGTGCTATGACCCAGTTAACTGACGGCTACATGCGATGAGCTGCTGCTATATTGTTATGTTAGGTTAGGAACAAGAAAACACGTGATCTTACTTAATAAGGGAAGGTATAGGCATGAATCAGCTTAAGAGAGGTCTTATCGCTGTAAAGATTGAGATGCAAAAGAACGATTCCCACTCCGCTCGTTGTATTTAAGTCAAGGCCCATTCTACTCTTAAGGCTGTGGTTGGTCCGGCCGTAATCCAGTGGGAGATGGCGAAAGAATGGGAGGCTTGCGCTTGTGCTCTGGTAACATTGGCATCCTGGCTTATCCATGTCCATTTTCTGTGTGCTTTTTTGTTGAAGAAGGTGTTCATTGCATACAATCTTTCTTGTGCAAGGAAATCTGAAAGCGTGTGTCTTCTTTCATTTCTACTGCCTAATTTATATTTTCCGACGTATTCTTCATCTTTTTCTATTTCTTTTTCTATTACGGCTTTTGATAAGGAACCCAACTCTCTTTTGACTTTCTTCGTCATTACCTTTTTGAAACAGAGCGTTCCCTGATTGTAGGATGAATAGACTCTCTCCTGCTCTTCTAACTTCGGCTAGGCCAATTATGTCTCATTTAATCTTGGATGTTTCGTTTTAGATCAAAAAGTGGTGCGCTGCTTTTTGAAGTTCTGCAGTTTTATGTTGCAATTTTAATTTTGGTATGTGGCTTCGCCAAGTTCTTGCCTCCCTTAGAATCCTTGAGGTGACTGACTTGTTGTCAGCACGGGATTTTAAGCTTTTTTGTTTTTAAACTTGCCATTTTGTAGAGGCATTTTTGGAATTGAAACGCCACGCTTGCCATTGCTGCTCGGCGAGTTGGAAATTACATTTCCTTAATTCCCATTACGACAGCAAAGTTGCTGTTGTAGGGTTATCCCGGCCTATGAGATAAACAGGCGTTTACCCCAAATAAACAAACTTCGAAAAACAACAACAAAATGTCAGAAACATAGCAGAGAAGAAGATAGAGACAGGACAAGCTCTATTCATGGTCTTTATAGACCTCACGGCTGCCTTTGATTCAATAGACAGAAGAAAGATCTGGAAGTGCTTGGAAAGAAGAGGAGTATCCAAGACAGTAGTTAGAGCAATAAAAAACGCTTGCCAAAATACTTAATGTCTGCTGTGATATCAAATCCACCTGGTGACTCAGTGTCATTGTTTGAGGTTTTTATATGATATCTCCTATTATAATTTGATGGATTTAACATTGGTAGGTACTCAAGTCCACTTGAAACTTGTTCCTGCTTCTTTTTCATCTGTTTCTCATTGCACTAGAAAAAATCCTTGGAGGCTGGCCACTTCCACAATTGTCTATTTTGTTTCATGCAGGATACACAGGCTTCTTTACATTCATCAAAGTTGGTCAGCATGACACCCCTCTCAGCCTCTGCGGGAGCTTCTTCACACTCGTCTTCTCCAGGTGCTTCCTCTGCTTCACTCTCAACATCTGTATGAGCTTGACTCGTTGAAAGCTGTGTGGAAACAATTGGGTCTTTTATGTCTGATGCATTATCTCTCAGCTCGAAAAGTGAAGCTATGCTATCATGGCTTTCTGCATAATGGATCTCGACATCACTCGGTTCGGTCGATTCACTTCCATTTTTCAAACGCTTCCTACTCACTGTTTTTTGTTCTTTTGTGATTGCTTTGCACGACTCAATATCTTCTTTGCCCTTCTGCAAACAGTCTTTACTGTTTCAGTTTGTCTACGTTTTTTTAGTTCTTCGAGGAACGTTTGAGACACGTTTTCAACTTCAAATTCGAAAAGACGGCCACTGAGTTTATTCAAAACAACTTCAGAAAAATTGGGAAAATCGTACATGCTTTAAAGCCACTTCATAACATCTCTGGTTGTTGACGTTTTTCTACTAATTCCTTTAATAAATGAGAGAATTTGGGTTTGGACAGTGACGGAAAAGGTTTTCTTCCACTTATCTAGAATTGCTCTCCATGCTCTCTTTATTGGCCCAAAAAACGAAACGTCGAGTCGCTGAAGCAAGTGTGTTGAGAGCGAGAGCTCAAATTATCGCCAATCAACATTTTAGTTTCCACTTGGAAGCATTGTATACTAGAACCAATCTTAGAATATTCGACCATCAAACTTGTAGGTGACGTATACCGGAGCCAAAGCCCCAGAGGCATTACCACACATTATGATCGATATTGAAGCTTTAGTTGAGTCTTTAATTATTTCGGAGTGTTTGGCACTTTGTTTGACAATTACCTTGATTGAGACTGGACTGTCTGTTAAGTTAGACTCGTCACAGTTCCAGATGTTTTTAGCAGAAATACCGTCGATTTCTTTTATTAAGTTGTCAAAATATTGAAGCATCGTGTCTTTGTTAAGGGCTGCTCTTGCTCACTAAGCACATTATCATGCCTCTTTAGGAATGCAATCGCCTATATCCTACCCGGAGGGTTGTCTACAAAACCTGGAATTCTACGATCGATTCGCTTTAAATATCACCGAACAAGAAAAAGAAGCTCTCTCTTGTTAAATGAAAAACCGAATGATGACACTGCTATCAGGTGAGAACAATTATCTTCTCTTCTTCCTTGGACAATGTAGTTTATGTGCGGAAGACGAGCTGAGACGTGCTGGATTTTCAGATATTTCAGAACGCATTTTTAATTTTCTTGCGAAAACATTTTGCTGAATGCCGTGAGTGTTCACAGCTTCTTGGCAAGGCATCGCTTTATTTCGTATTTTGCTCAACACGTTGTTCAGAAAATCGTCAGTGTAGGCCTTGTAAGGTCGGCCGTCCACTTTTTTTAATAAAACACGTGAAAATAACCAAATACCATGAGAATACAACATTTAATGAAAAAAACAAGGCCTAACTCATATTTAAAAAAATAATTCTTACTTTGTGTTCGTTTTTATCACTTGCCACGCAATACAACGCAAACAAACAAACTTTACAGTACCGTAGTTTGATGACGTCTCAGATAAATAAGGAATCAATAATATAACTCACCTTTTGCGATCTTTTATGCCTCAATGTTGTCCAGAGAAGACCCTGTTGAACACTCGTCAAACACAAAAATAAGAGGTTCAGATAAGAGCGAAAGCTACCTTCCCCGATTAGCCAAGAATCATGTTACCCCACTAGGCACTTAGCCACCTTAGTTGACTGTACATTTAGAATGGAAAGAGGTACTAAACAAGACGACAGTCTAAACTCATTTCTGTTCATTCCAAAAATGGACGAAATTTTCAAAAGGGCAAGAAAAGAACAAAGACTTTACAAACAATAATTGGATGTAATAAACCAGTTCCAATAAATTCGAAAGTATCGTCCTGATGGCGGACTCATATAATAAAATGAAGAAAATTACACAAATATGGGTTACGAAATCCAGAGAAGAGGTATGGAGATAAATGCAAGCAAATCCAAGATAATGATAATTAACAGAGAAATATGGCCAGACGAAGAGAAAATCAGAATAAATGGGGAGGAATTAGAAATAGTAACAGCTTATGAATACCTGGGTAGCATAAGCACAAACAATGGGAAGGCTGACGTGGATATAGCGAACAGAACAAGGAAAACAAAAAATATTTATTATGCAATCAATAAAACGATATTCGGCAAAAAAAGGAATAAACCTGAACAATTAACAAAAATCACAGCCGCGGAGATGCCCTTTTTGGGGAAGATAGCTGGAAAAAGTAAATGGGATAGAAAAACCAACGAAAATATCAGACAAATGGTTGGAAATCAAGAACCTGTTAGAACATTCATTGAGAAGAAGCAACTCAACTGGTACGGACAAGGACACAAGGAAGAGAAGGACTGAGGTAAAAGAATAAATCGGAAGAAGAAGAAGAAGAGAGAAGACATTAAATCAAATGAAAAGAATGGTGAAAGACAGAAAATCGGGAAAGAAATTGGAAGAATAGGGTGAACCCACATCAGATACCCATGCAGTAAAAGAATTAGTGAAAAAGAAGAAGAAGGAGACCAAAATTAATAACAAATGGAGGTAAATTTTGTCAAAATGCAAAATGGTTACAACCAACGTTGCCAAACCTGGCTATAAATTTCCAAGTTGAAGATTTATATTTGTAAGTATTTCTGGTGAACTTTACTGTTGCTGCAACAATGTATTTGTCGTCATACTAATTCTTTTAGATTTTCAATAGAGGTCGTAACACATCATTTTGTTTTTATAGGTCACTCTTCAACAAACATAAGTCACGGCACGATTTTAATTATTTTATATTACAGCGGTTTTTCCAGGCCATTGTATGTAGTTACCTTTAAAATCTGGAAGATTTATAGTCGGTAGTTTAACACTTTCGAATTACTCGACTTGTGAGATCCAGTACTTCTAGAATTATTATCAACCGTCATGCTCATGAATGTTAGTTTGAGGTGTTAATTAGACTGCTGTCACACTCTGTTGTAATATTTTGTCGCGACGTTTTCGAAGCTGATTCTGCTTCTGTCCTCAGGCGTTCGCTCTGAGAAAAGCGGTTTGGTTTATTATTTTGCATTTTCAATTTACTTTTTTTTCCGTAAATCTTCTACCTCACTAATAATAATCCCTAATTTGATTACTACGCTAGGTGCTTGAACTACTGAGATACTAAGGCGGTTTACTTATATAGTTCTATATAAGTTGCATTTCAGTAGCTGGATGCGCTGTAGGTTAGGAACTTCTACCGTAGGTCTTCGCGCAGTATTGGAATTTATATGGATTTTATTTCTAAGCTAGCCTGGCTTATGGTTCTTCGGTTAGGGCTATGTATGTGGCCTCTTTCAGTTCAGTTCTCCTCTTTGGCCACTATTTGTGCATTATTCTATTGGATGCGGTGCTCCTCACTCCATACCTATTCCGCGATTCTTGATTTGTCGGTTTATTCCTTTTTGATGTTATATTTGTGTTGTTTAAGTCTCACTCATAGGGGTCTCCTATGTATGCCCTGCATGGAACGTTATAGGCACAGTTTTTCATCTGCTGGTCTTCGTTTGCTGGGTTTGGTTTTGGTGATCATTTTCCTAAGCGTCTGCGAGGATTTGAACGCCGTGCGCATGCTGTACCTGTTTCCGATTTTTTGGAGTTGATTGGAGACGCCCGGTACATACGGGATGACAGTTGCGCGTTGTTTTCAAGCTGCATCATCTCTGCTTGTTCCGTCCTCTGTGTTTCGATTGTTCTCGGACGTTAGGTTAGCTGTAGGTATTAAGTTAGCTGCGTATCTATTCTCTCTAAGGGTTTGAGTTATCCTTTTCCTCTACTTCTTCAGGTCTCCTTCGTCTTTGTTCTATCATATAGGCATTTTGAGACGCCCATTTTCACATTCTTGTGATGGTTGGAGTTGTAGTGCAGGTAGGGGTAGGTTTCCTGTATACGTTTGTTGTTAACTTGTCCCCGTTGCTTTGAACCAAGAGGTCCAGGAACGGTAATTGTTGTTTAGACTCTACTTCCATTGTGAATGTGATCTAAAAATCGTGATTATTGAGGGAGTGTAGAAAGTTCTTAAGTTCTTGAGTCCCATGTGGCCATATCACAAAGGTGTCATTGACATATCTTAGCCACAATTTCGGCTTTGCTTGAAACTGAGATATCACCTCCTGCTCAAACCCATCCATGAAGATGTGGCTCATAATTGGGGAGAGTGGTGAACCCATTGCCATACCAAACTCCTCCTGGTAGAATTTGCTGCCTAATTGGAGATATGTCGTCTTGATACATATTATGAGCAGCTCCATTATTGCGTCTACACTTAAGTTTGTTGGTGCTTCTAGGACGCGGTCATTTTCCAGCCTTCTTTGTACGATATTCAGAGTTTTATCTGTCGGGACGTTTGTGAATAGGCTGACTGTATCGAAGCTAACCAGGACATCATTAGTGTCTAATTTTACGTTTCTAATTGTTTCGACGCAGTAGGTTACTGTGCATGTTGTACAGTATTGGCATCCATATGGGTTTTATTTTTAACTAAAAGTTGATGAGTGTGGATTTTTATTTGAGGTGTTAATTGAGCTATTGCCACACTCTATTGCGATATGACATGAATGTTAGTGTTTATCTAGTATTCGTTGTGAAACAATCTTATTTTATTATTTGCGTAAACAGATATATTATCTTTGATTATACGTTATTATTTTGTAATGTCGCACCTCTATTCTAATTACTATTGCTTAATATGTTCCGTAATAGATTAAGGAAGATGCAATATTAAATGGGTAAGTGCAATCACCCAACACATCTCAATCATAATTACAACATTGTTTCCCTCGTAGTGTCGTGCTTCAGATTATTGTAGCCATTGTTATTATTACAAATGAGATACCAATACAAAGTCAAAATTCCTCTGTGAAAATTGAAGGCTCGTTTAGTACAGAAAAAATGTATTTTGTTGCTTCTTCCGATCAATTTCAAGTTTTTGTAATAGTAAACGTCCTATTGTTTGTTACTAAATGCTATAAAAGCAATTGCTTAGAAATGTGAATGAAATATTTAAATGCGGTTTTATCGAGACTATTATCTTAAAAAGATAGTTGTACAATATATAAATCAATAAGAGATAACTGAAAGGGTATAAAAGGAAACTTCAACTGAGGAATGTCGTCAATCATTAAAATGAAACTTATAATTGTAGTTGTCGCTTTCATTGCCTTAGCCCAGGTAATTAAATTTTTTTTTATTATATTTTTACAAATAAATAATTAAGAATATTCAAAGGCTGGCTCTGTTAAGCCTAAACTTCCTCCGCTAGTAATTCCAAGAATAGCAGGTGGGGAAGAAGCTAAATCTCAACAATATCCCTTCATGGTATGTATTTTAGTAATAATTATTTAAATAAAAAAAAGCCAAAAACAAAAAACCAAATGAATCTAATCCTAACAGGCTGCATTGTTCATCGATGAAAAGTATTTTTGTAGTGGTTCTATCCTTTCCAAAAATAAAATTCTCACTGCTGGACGTTGCTGTGTCGGGTAAGAGAATAACAGTAGAATGTACTAAAAGCAATTAATTGTGGTTTGCATTAGCGCAAAGTCTATTCAGGTCGTTGTCGGTACTTATAACATCAAAGACTTGGAAGCTTCCCAAAAGACCATCGAATCTAATCTTTTCGATTTGCACCCCGAATACGATCCTAACAGTAATGCAAATGATGTCTGCATCGTTACTTTGCCAATCGAAATTGACTTGACAGGTTAGTTTATTCTCTTTTAAGTAGTTTTATAAAACCGACTAATCTTTTAGGACCTGCTGTTAAGGAGGTTAAATTATATGAAGGTGAAGACAACCTTGAAGACAATGAAGCTACCATGTTAGGCTGGGGTAGAATTTCCGATTTTGTTAGTAATATTAACCCGATTTTACATCATGCTACTGATACAATCATTTCAAATGAGAAATGCGCGGAATTCTTTAGCAACGTTGCCGATTCCATAATTTGTATGAATGGACATAATGGACGTGGTGCTTGCTTTGGAGATTTTGGCGGACCACTAATATGTAAGGGAGAACAAGTTGGCATTGCTTCTTTTGGAAGTTCGTGGGGTTGCTCTCTTGGTTTTCCATCAGGATACGTACGAATATCTGCTGTATATGACTGGATTAAAAAAGAAGTAGAGCGCACACCAGAGCCCGGACTAGAACCTAAAGCAAAGTCTGAAGCAAAAATATAAACAAAATATAAAAACAATTTTTCAGACTTTATTTGGGCAGCTTATTATTTAGAAAAATATAAAAATTCTAAAAGATTCTTATGCTGTTTGGATTAAAATGTTTGAATTAGAATAACAGTTTGATTGTGAAATACATAAATTTATCATTTATATATACATACAGTGTGAATAAAAAGTAAGGAACATTTATGCTGGAACTTTTTTTATTGGTTGTACAAAAAAGATTGTTAATGAGAGTTTGATGTCTGAATATTTGCCACAATTTGATATTCTCCGATTTTTCTGATGTCATAGTTTCAGGCTGCGATGTTACCACAAAATGTTTTGAAGGGCAACCAATACTTTGCGTAACGGAATTAGATAATATTTTAGTTTCTCTTTACAGTCATGTAAAAATATACTTGCCATTGGGGAACCAAAAGTAGCCCTTTTAGAGCTTATCTACACTTGATCAAAACAAAGTCACAATTGAGTTTCCTAAAGGTATTGACATGCAACCAGTAAGTTTTGTTCTACTTAGAAAGATGACTATGAAAAAATGTTTTTTATCTTCCAATGGCCACGCCAAAATGGCTAAGATCCAGTTGTAAACATTTTTTTTTCGATAGTAGTTAAAAAATATATGTGTTGCGTTTGCGTTTCTAAATAGTACACCGTCATACTCTTCCTTTTTGCATGCAAACATTTTAGAGTGAAGAAAGAAAGATATCTTTCAGACCATTTCTGAAAAATCGCACAAAAATATCACACATTCACCAATCGCTACGAAATTTGAGTGAGTTTCAGGAAGAAGCCTCCAAACAAGATTGGTGTAGCTGCAGTTTATTCTTCTTTTGTTTTTCTTTTTAGTCTATTGAGATAAGACTTCTCTTATCGTAAATGGTACCTAATGCTTCAACACATGGGCCGGGTTTGCATGATCTATTGTTTCTTTTTATTAAAAATCTTTTACTATCTCTAATGATTATAGTTGGCCATGTCGCTTTTTGTTTCAAAATTTTTTTGTTTATCGGATACAATGAAGTATTAGCTAAAACATCTGGATTGTTAAGCTCGAGGAAAATCGAAAAGACTCCACCGACTTGAAACAATTGGAGGTGGCGTGATAGAATCTGTGTCTAGTGATACGCTCTGAATATGAATCTGAAAAAAAAAACACAAAAATCGATCTGCAAGTGTTCCGTATTGATTAGGTACGGATCTATGATAGGTCGTTGCTGATTGTTTGCTGGCGATTAAAAACGAGTTGCATTACTGGATGATTTGTGTGGAAGTACAGAAAGCGATTGAGTGTTTCGGAAGGAATTCGGTAATTTTGATTTCTTTTAAACAATAGACAATAAAACCCACCGATGCCTCTACCATTGGTTTATGTTCCAACAAATAAACTTTGAACGACTGAATCAGAGTATCTGCATAGTCTGCAACAACGGAAACAATGGTTCCACACACCCCAGCTAACAGATGACGTCGATATTTGGTCATACACTCCATAATGCCCACTAACGGACGTACGCCACCACTAAGTCCACTTTTTCCTAACAATAAAGAATGTAGCTGTACCTTCAACAATAACCTCAGTATCAGTATGACTCTAGCTTTAACAATAACTATAAAATTTTAGTATATAAGAAGATAGTGCTGGATTTGCTTGTACAACTGAAAGAACAAAATAAAGAAATAATAAATCTGTTAAAAGAGAGTTCAATTATTATCATTTAAAAAAACTCAATTATTTGATTACACAATTAATTGATTAAACGGATTATTAGAAATCAAGCCGCCTGCGTCCGTTAATCGGCCATTCTTTGCCTTAATTAAATAATTGAGCAATTACTGAATGAACCGATTAGTCAATTTTCTGATTTCAGTTTCCCCATGTGTTTAGTTGATTCAATTGTTTACATTATTATTTAAGATTTGTGGTTTAGTCTGTTCGTCGTCATAAAAGTACTGAATTCTACTTATTAAACATTTTTTTTATGAGAATGTACTCCCAGATACTCTGAGCACAAATGCCGAATTTCGTCCCTCTAAGTCTTCTTATTTTCACTATATGACTTTTTTTCGATAGCACTGACCCTGGCGATGGAAGATTTATTTCTGGTGATACCAGGCTTACTATGGGAATAAACACCCCAAACCGGGTTTGGATAACTCCTCGCAAAGACCCCCCGCCACCCATCTTCCTCTTAAAACACAACTAGACATTAATTAGATCAAAACAAAAAAAACAGCGTCCCCGCCCAGGCTCCTCGATTCTGGATACTAAAGTGCAGCGGTTTTTTCGGTCTGCTTCCCTCACTTTAGTCCCAAGGAGGGAGAGTGACGGCTTATGATCCCTACTGGGCCCAAGTGGATTAATGCAATTAACAAACTTGATAAGTCAAATTGCGTTTCTTTTGTACTACTCAGTCTAGCTACAACTAAAAATATCTATAACTCTGTGAATATTTAGATTTGCAACGAGCTAAATTACATTGGTGAGATATCAAACGTATGTCATGGTACACCCTGTATAAATATATATAAATTGTCAATGTGACTAATAAAAAAAATAAATACTTGACGCGGCCCGAAAAAACCTGGTATTTCTTTGATCGACCGGTAAAGCCCGAGAGTCTCAAACGGCCTAAAGCTAGAACGACCCGACAGGGTCGAGAAGCCTGACAGGTCCGAGATTCTTAAACGATTCGATAGTCCCGAACGACCCGACTGGACTGGCAAACTCGGTAGTGCCGGAAGACCCGACAGGGACGGGACATTCAATAGAGCCAGGATACCCGACAGGACCGGGAATCCCGACAGAGCCGGGAAACATTACCGTCCGAGGTCCCTGAGCTATTCAACCTGACAGACGCTAGAAAGCCTATAAAATCAGGCGACCCGATAGGTGCGGGGTACACTTAAAAAACTGAGATCCGGCCCGAATTAAACCCGAGCATTGGACAGGTCCGATCATCAAGCCCGACCCGTGCAGGCCTTTATGGCAGTTTTCCATTTCGGTTCTGTATACAACAATCCTTCGATGCGGTTGATCAAAATAGCCTGTCCGACTTAGTATGAAAAAGATCTCAGCCCGGTCCGCTTGGAATCAGAACAAAAGTAACCCCTGAAAAGCCCAACAGGCCCAAACGGTGCAACAGGACTGAACGATCTAATTGACCTGAATGGTGAATTGTTAAAATGAAGCTCGGTGTTTTCGAATAATCGATTATTTCGATTGTTTTGATTAATTGATTATCCAATTAATCGATTAGTCGTATAACAATTTTATTTATGATGCATCTATAAAAGCTTGCGTCTATACTCTTCCTGTGATAAATATACAGAGAGTGGCAAGTATTTAAATGGTAGAGCTATTCTGCGCCTTGAAACTAAGTCACTGGTCGACCTGGATAATTTTTCATCCATTTGGAAATCTCTTGGTCGTAATATACAGGACGTGGCAGGAAAGAAGTAATATCAAGAGGCTGGATGAGATAAGTAAAATGTTGTGGCAAGCAAAGCAGAATAACATCGTTTTTGTAGCGTATTCTAAAGTTCTCAAATACACATGGCTCGCATGCCCATCTAGTGTTAACAAAACTGGAGTCTGAATAGTTGTGCGGGAGTATTTAACGAAGTGCTTTAGCCACTTCAAGAATAGCTCCCCCACCATTCATCCTGACTTTTGGATAAGTCCTATAGTCCCAGTTGGCAAGCTTCTTCTTAAAATTTCTTCCTTTCGAAAATGAGGGCTGAAAGAATACGAAATCCAGTAGGACTCATGCAGCAAATCACAGTGGCGCTTGTAATCGCCCCAACTAGTTTTCTGCCTTTCGTAGCAAAACTCTTCGAAGGTTTGTGCACTGTAAATAAACCTGTTTGTCCGTACTGTCGGTTGTAATGTTGTTTGTACAGACGATTTCCTCCAAACATGCAGAAAACTTAGCAACCAGTGGTTTATTATAGCCTTGGTCGCGCACCAAAGAAGTAGCTTTAGGAGTCTTCAAGCTGATTTTACGATTTCTTCTCCTAAATCCAGTGAGGCAGTCTCAACCTGCCTTTTGCTTTTCATGTGAAAAATTATGAGGAAGGTTGTTTAGCTAAGCGAAGGCGTAAGTTCGAATAACGTGGTTTCCATAGTTTTCACCAGTTGCCTTTCCACCTCAGAAAAAAATACAGTTGCTCTGTCTAGTCCTTTGTTAATACCTGCGACATATTTATTTTTATTCTCAACCCATCTTCGAAGAGTAGCCTGAGGTACGTCGAATTGCTTAGAAGCAGCAAGCCAGCCCATTTCTTGATTTTTTAATGACCGCATTGCTCGTTGCATACGTTCTTCTGGTCAGTTTTGCCGGTGTGATTTCCAAATATACTTCTTTGGCGTCCTGTCAAACAGTAATAATAATAATAATGGCCTTTATTTGAAACTAATCAGATAATACATACCTTCAAAAACAATTCCCAAACTTTACTCAAATGAAATATTGCGCAACACACAAATGCAGAATAGAATGACACTACCAGCTGATGGTAGTTGTTGAGATACCCCTTACTAGACGGCGCCAGAATGCAAAAATTAAATAAGTAACTAGAAGAAACACAGCCACGTCATATTCCCTAGATAGATTTTTAACTTTTCCTTTCGAGAATTGTTTAGGACACTTAAAACGACGTTTAAAGAATGGAAAAAATTCATTGCAGCAGGTTGCTCGAAGAATAATGGAATCAAACTTTCATTTGTTAACAATAAAATTAAAAGGAAAGTCTTACCAATCACAGCATTTTGTTAAACCATTAGGGGGAGTTCAAAATTGTAGACATTTTAAGAGATTTTATTGGGCTGGAAAACGATGAACATTTGTTACTCATCTGTATACCGCATCAGATGGCATGACAATTACTAACACAATTATTAAAATACATAATAATATACGTTTTAAAACGTCACAACTGTTGCTAAATGGTAAATCGTAGTAGGAAGCTTTTATATTTTGGTCTTTTTAACGTAACTATCACTTCAGAATCGACGTGGAAATTTCAAATACGCTGAACTAAAAAAGACGCCTTTATGACGTGAGCGTTAAGACAGGAAAAAATCAAACCTGGTTAAATGGTTCTTCTTAAGAACAAAAATGCTCCTCCACTCACTTGGAGTATGGGTCAAGTAGTTGAAGTCTTCAGGTACCGATGGTGTTGTGCAAATAAAAACCGTAAGTGGTACTGTGAGCAAAGTGTTAACTCCTCCATAAGAATCTGTAACGGGAAAAAGCTGAAACAGACGCCTATCCCGTATAAGCCAGAAATCGGAAGATGTTCGATCCCGTAGCTCGAAGTCGAAGATTGGGAGGGGGGTCAAAGATAGTAAGTAACCCAAATAATTGTGTTCTTACCTGAATCTAAAGCTTAAATTTTAACTAAAAGCCTAAAGAAAATACCTAAAGAGCGCCAGGAAACAGAAACACTAAACTATGTAATTCGTCGACCTGTCCACACATCGACGAACACCCTGTGTATAGAGGTTCACTCCACGAACACCCTGTATATGCAAACTTAAAATTGTATCTTGATGTTAAAATACACTTTCAACTTACCCGAAAGAGCTTACATTGGCTCCATAAATAACATAAAGCAATTTATTAAATACATTTTAGTTTTAACGTGTTACCTTTGAACAAAAGTTAAATTCAATACTTGAATCCATTGAGTTCACAAAAAAAGATAGATCTATACGTAACTTTTATAAACATTCAAAACAATGTAACACCCTCTCTACCAAAAGGGAGTTTCTTCCAAAACTTTCTTAAGTTGGAAAACCTAAGACCATAACGATGAAACGTCAAAGTGCTACTCAACAATGAGACGCGTTACCAAAAGATAACTGACCATAACGGAAGAAACATCAATTAGCATAAAAAGACAATCGAACTAACCGCTAATTACACTAAAAGAAAATGATACCAAAGCCAAAATCCAAACGGAACTCAAAAATCTCCAGAACCAGTCTTAAACTATATCGAACAAAAAGACAAAAACCAAAGACAGAAGCAAATATAAAACAAAAGCGTAAACGAGAACAAAACGAAAACTATTCTAGATGGACCAAACGATAAATCACCTGGACCGACAAACCACTCCAGGACAAAAATAAAAATAAGGTAAATCGAAGAAAAGTAACGACTTAGTAAAAACCAAAAAGAAAAAAAAGGGAAACAAAATTTTGTACTTTGTACTCGTTATCGGCCACCAGGACTTAAACCCTAGCTCCACTACGGCATCAAAGGACAAAAAAAGGGGTAAGTAATCCACATGGGGTTATACTTGAAAGACCAGTAAAGGCGTCGGTGAAGCCAGCCCTTTCTGGGGGACGCGGCACTAAAATCGGCATAGTCTGAACTTAGACATAAACAAAAAACCTGCGAAAGGCAACCTAAAGAGTTAACCTAACCCCAACAACCTTAACGTGAAGCGAGGCGTGATCCATTCGATGATGGTCACCCTCCAACAAACAACCACAAAAACATCAATAAAGCAAAACAAATGTGGCCACTCGTGATGTAACTCGCAAGTCTTCTCGCATGTGGAAGATTCCATCTGGGAAAAGAGCGGTCCCAAAATCGATCCCCTAACAAGTACTACGAAACAGTCTTCCCAAGCGTTACCAAAATCGGAATGATAGATCTTTTCGCTCTAACAAAAAAAGGGAATGTAGGGATAATATAGGGAGGGTAAGGAGAGAAGAAGAAATGTGTGGGTTCGTCAACAACGAGCTTCCACAAACGCATCAATGGTGTTGGTGCCTAAAAACGTCGACACCATACAACCGATGCCATTTTTAGGATCTCCGACCATCCTACCAAACGATACATGAGAACACACACCAAGAAAGGAACAGCAGTGGGAATTAAGAGAGAGTAAAAGATTTATCTAGAAGGAGAAGGAATATCATAATCGGTAATGTCACAAACGGTGACCACTAAAATAAAGATCTCAAGGACCAAACGTAAAAGATGATAATGGTCAACACCAACCAAAAGTCCTTTCCAAAAAAAAGATCAGCACAGAATCTAGACTAACTCTACTATAAAACAAAAAAGCCAGTTGAGATAACGATTCAATGCAGACATCGGCGGAACAATAACGATTCGGAACGAAAAAACGTCGTACTAAACCCGGTTAATTATTATCGGCCACCACGACCAAAAGGGTCTAAAACGCAAACGATCACGAAGACCACAATAAGGGGTCTAAAACCCGAGGCGACCACATGGTCTCGCAGTACTCCAACCGATACCGAACAAAAAGGTAACACAAGAAGAAAAAAACTCAAACAAAAGTACCCCTAAAGAACAAACACAGTGCTTAACCCAAACTAAAATAAAACTATATGCAAATGTCACATTTGGTGCGATTAAAAATGTCGAAATAAGTGACCACAATGAAATAATAATCTTCACTTCGAGTACACCCTACACAAAGATGTTACCCACCAACCTGCCCAAAATATACTAAAAGGAAGAGAAATAGGGTTCAAAGAAAGTCCGTTAAATTAGAGAAATTTGGCTATTTTGGAAATCAGTTTACTTATGCTATTGTTTTTTCAGAAAGTTCACGGCTTACTAGATATTTGCTAAAAACGAAATTATTTTATTTTTTTTAAGTGAAATATCTCAGGAACGAGCAAAGTAAGAAAAGAACAGCAAAGAGGGTGTTTTAGAGAATCTACTCCGACAAACAAAAAAATTATTTTCGCAATTATCTATTGATTTACTTCCGCGGTGGAACGTAAATCCAAATTTTTTCTAATGGAACGCCTACTTGATTCCCACACTACTGAACTGCACGCCTTAAATGCTTTTCAGTTTGTTTTTTTGTTCTACCGAGTTATGAAGTGAAAATCATTTTTCATTCTAGTGTGCCATGACATCTAACACACAAAGTCGTGGAGTTTTATCAAACAAATTCATTTGTTTTGCAAAAATTGCTAAAACAAAACAAATGCGCTTTTATAAAGCATTAGATGCTTAGTTGATACTATCTGTGAATGCTCAGTAAATTATCTTAAAAGCGTCTTTTGTTTTGCTCTGGCAATTTAGCAATTGTTACATAACAAGTGTAATTTATCTGACAAAAACCAATGATTTTCACATGTTTAAAGCCATGGCACACTAAATGGGAAATGTTTTTTATTAAAAAAAAAAATAAGATAATTTCGTTTTTAGCAAATATCTAGTAAGCCGTGAACTTTTTTGAAAAAACAAAAGCATAAGTAAATTGATCTGCAAAATAGCCAAAACTTTTCTAATTTAACCAATTTCGTGTCTCTTACAATTCCCGAGATTCCAATAGTGAGCATTGAAATTGGGACACACTGTATATGTAAATACCACTGTCTTTCCAGAGAGTGTCCTGCAGGTTAAATACCTGGAGGTAGATTACGGTGGGGTGACGAATAAATTTGAAGATGAAATTTGTCTTTTTCAGAATGAACAAACTGTTTACAAAATACTTTTTCATCAATAAACGTAAAATTGTGTTAACGGGTAATATCTAGAAACAAAAACACAACAAAAAGAAAATCTTATGGAATAGGTACGTTGAATAAATTGCATTACCTAGAAGATTACAGTTAAATTTCTTGAAATATTCGTCCAATTTTCTCCAAACAATGTTTGTTCCACTAACGCTTTTATTGAATCCGTTATGAATAAATGTAGTAACTCAGGTTATGAAGTCGATATTGAATTTCAAAAATTTTAATTTAATGAGCCCAAACATTCTATCTGGCGCAAATTTTGTATGACCCGTGTGAAGAAAGTTGAACATAATTTTCAAGTTTTTTTGCGTTGTCGTACGCCACGCGAAGTAGTGCATCATGGCATTATTTTTATTTATTTTGGGACACACAGTTATCAGCAAATAGAATTAGCGTGTCGACTGGTGGATGTGTTTCTAGGTAATGATATAACATGCTTATAGTTGCATTCGGACCCTTGCCGATGTCATTTGCTTCGTCGATTAAGAAATTCGTTTGTATTCCTGTTTTCTCATCATGAATTCCAAAAATACTGCATTTGTGACTAGCCTTGAAGTAAGCAGAGCCCACTTGTTGTGGGTTATACGAAATGTTCTGAAGACAAAACCAGAAAATTTGAAGAACCTCCTGCTGTAGTCTGATGACACCACATTTTATAAAATTTTCGCTGAGTTTAGGCTTGATTGATATGTTCCAAAGCGATGTTGAGTCTTTCTTCTTTTACTTCTACATTTGCTGCCCCCATAAGTAAAACCGCATTTTGGTGGCAAGTATCCCAGAGGTCGTCGGCTGGTATCATACAAGTTATGCATAGACAGTGTTTACTCCATAATTTATAAAATAAACTGTCTCCAATGGTCGAGGTACTCTTGTCCATCGCAAGATTTAAAATAACGACAAAATACTGAAATTTTCGTTTTAATGGACGGAACTGGAACCGCCACTTGATTGGTGAAAGCCTTAATAAACTCAACTATAATTTCGCGTAATTCTGGAGTAACATGGGTTTTACGATTCGCACTTTCAGTTAGACCATGGTTTCTGGCGGACAATCCCTTACTATTAAAATGTCGAATTAAATTTTTATAACGTTCTGTTCCGAAGAAATACATTTTCTGACGAATTTCAACTCCATGGAATACATACGTTGTATCCCGTTGAGTTTTGGTCTCTTTGATCCTTGTTGTATATTTCTTCCTTGCTGCATCACTATAAGCGTTTTTCAGCGAATAATGTTGTCGATGAGCTTCTAAGTGACTTCGAATACATAAATCTTGTTCATCTTTTGATAACTCATGGAAGCAATTTTGAAACTGGCATACAAGATTTTTTGGCAACTGTTGATTGCATTACTTTGAACAGCAGGCTTCACTATCGTCACTACACATCGATTTTTCATCTGTTGGTGACATTTCGATCACATTAGCTCTTACAGTTTGTCTAGCATCAATCGGTGTTTCATTAAGTTCGCGAGAGCAGCATGGTTCATTCACATCTTGCAATGGATTTGTTGGTACAATTCTCGAATTTATTTCATGTTCAATCGATTGCTCACTATCTTCGTCACTTGCATGTACATCATCAGATTTGCAATCAATATTAATCAAACTAACTCCTACTTCAATGTTTAAGTCCTTTTTTGTCCATTTGAAACGCTGCTGGAGCGTATTTAAATAATCAAGATGCCATCTCTTCCAGAAGTCGGCATGCAATCTTTGAGTTAATTGCCAACGTTGAAGTGGGTTGATATTACGATTTGCATAATCGCGCGAAGGCAATGAAGTAAGTGGTTCTAAAGTTAAGAAACGACCTGGAGTAAGCGCATAAATATCATTAGGATCACTACTCATGGGATATAGTGGCCTAGAATTTAAAACAGACTCAACCTGCACGAGTACGGTATAGAACTCTTGTGCTCTTACTACTTGAATTAGATGAGCTTTGACACTTCGCACACCTGCTTCCCAAAGTCCACCAAAATTGGGTGCCGCGGGTGAATTGAAATGCCATTTAATTCCTTCAGACTCTACGGCTTCTCTCATAATGTCAGTCAATTATCTGTAAGCACCAATAAAGTTTGTGCCACAATCCGAATGTATATCGTTGCAGCGACCCCTACGCGATACGAAACGAAATGCTGCTAGGAAAGCTTTGCTACTCAAATTGGAAGCTAGCTCTAAAGGTATTGCCTTCGTGGCGAAACATATATATATGCAAACATAGGCCTTTTGAGACTTTATGCTTCTAGATTTACCTAACGTAACTGAGAATAGACCTGCATAGTCTACGCCTACCTCCTGAAATGGTTTTAACTGAGATACTCGAGAAGCAGGTAGGTCACCCATGTAAGGTACTAAAGGTTTTGGATTGACTTTGAAACATTTAAAACAACGCGATAGACAATGTCGAATGGCATTTTTGGCCAACAAAATCCAGAATTGCTGTGATATTAAGAAATGCAGAGCATGGAAATCGGAATGAAGAAATTTCTTATGCATTCTTTCAATAATTAACTCCGTCAAACGGTGTTTTTGAGGTAACAATAAGGGAAATTTCTTATCATACGACAAAGATGAGTTGGTCAATCCCTCACCGACCCTGAGAAAACCCTTTTCATCTAAAAATGGGTTTAACTTTCGAATAGATTTCAAATTGCATTTTTCACTCTCTAGTTGACTAATATGATTCGAAAAAACTTCTGATTGAACTTGCTTTACCAAGACCATAAGTGCGTCTTGAAAATCGGTTTCTCAAAGTACACTAAATTTTCTGTTTTCCTTTTGCCTTGAGTTATTTACAAATCTAAGGCAAAACGCTATAATCCTAATATTTTTTTCTAAAGAAGAAAATTTATTAAGAATACTGCCCATATCCCGAGGTACTAAGGAAATCAGAGCAATTTTTCTTTCTCCGTTTTGGACTTCCAAAGATGAAAAATTCACAGTATCAGAGGGCCCATTATCTGACGTTTCCAATAAAAACTCAGGACCACTAAACCACATAGAGTGGTGAAGTAATTGCTCCGGAAGCAAACCCCGACTTGCACAAACAGCAGGATTATTATGCGAAGGAGCATATCGCCAATGATTCGGAAATATTTTATCCTGGATATGGCTAACACGATTACCAACGATGTGATAATGACTTGATCCAAGTGAGCGTAACTTTAGAGTCAGACCAAGCGAACGTATTGGAAATAACAAGTTTATCCCCATATGCTTTACGAACAAATTCTACTAAATCTGTCAACAGTACAGCAGCACAAAGTTCTAATCGTGGCAATGATAATCCTTTTAAGGGTGTCACTTTGGACTTTCCAGTTACTAAATAGACTCTAACCTCTGTTTCATTAATCAAACGAAAATACACTACTGCACCGTATCCATCCTCACTTGCATCCGAAAATGCGTGTAATTCACATTCCCTTTTGTAGAGAGGAATGTGTCTAGGTATCTTCGGCGAAGATATCAAATGAAGTTCAGACTGAAATCTTTTCCACTGAGATATAATATTTGAAGGAAATTCTTGATCCCACTCCAAGCCTAGAACCCATAATTGTTGGATTGGACGCTTAGCGAAGAGAGTGAGGGGTGAGATAAATTCCAAAGGATAGAATATTTTTGCCAGATCAGACAAAATCGATCTTTTTGTACAAAAAACTCGATAAGCAAAACTAACGATTTGCGGCTGCTGTTGCAAACCTAAAACCTTAACAGAGCAAGGCTGTTCGCTATCAAATGATAAAGGTTGTTGATGTTCTACAGGAGTATCAGCCAGGATTTCTGGACAGTTGCTAGCCCACTTTCGCAACTCAAATCATTCCTTGAGCAACAACAATGAAAGTTCTGATTTAATTTGACAGGCTACGTCCAAGGTCTCACAACCAGTCAAAATATCATCTATGTAGATATCCGAACGAAGAATTTTCGAAGCAAGAGGAAAATTCTCTTGAGTAGGATTCTCACGATCAAATCTCCAAAGAATTCTTTGGAAGTCCATATCTTCTTCACGCACTGGAATTTGCAAAAACATTTGTTTGATGTCAGCTATTAAAATATATCTGTGCAAGCGAAATTTTAACAAGACTGTAACTATATCTAAATGAAGTTTAGGACCTGCAAATAATGTGTCATTTAATGATATTCAGTTGAAAGATGTCATAGAAGCGTCGAAAACTACCCTCAATTTAATAGAAGGACTATCTTCTCTGATAACACAATGATGAGGAATAAAAAAGGTATTTGTACTAACAGCAGGTGGAACAGGTGACATGTAACCAGAATCCAAATAGTTTTGCATGAAGGCTTTATATGAATTCATCAAGTCAGCATTTCTGTATAACCTACTCTCAAGAGCGTAAAATCTACGAAGGGC
>VTPC01003135.1:0-39111 GCA_011009095.1 Ignelater luminosus
AGTAGAAATGTTCCATGCAGAAAACCAGTGATCTTCTTCGGAAATTTCCTAGACGTGGCTTTGGGAAATGACCATGCTGGAAAACACGTTGAAAGATTGTACAATAAATTTGATGGTCCCTATTTTGGATTTTATGCATTGAATACACCTTACTTAGTGCTAAAGGATCCAGAATTGATTAAACGAATAATGATAAAAGATTTTCAAACATTTCCAAATCGCTTCTTCTTTTGCGATCCAAGTATTGATCCTGCAATGGGATATTCATTACTTGGAATTAAAACGCCACACTGGAAATCTCTAAGAACAAAGATTTCTCCAATTTTTACAACAGGAAAGATGAAGATGATGATGCCACTGATAAAAGAATGTGGTGAGAATTTAAATAATTATATCAAAACGGTTTTAAATAAAAAATCAGAAGCTAAAGAAATTACTGGAAAATACACGACAGATGTAATAACAACTTGTGCTTTTGGCATAGCTGCAAATTCTTTTGTAGATGAAAACAGTGAATTTAGAATAGCTGGAAGAAAATTAGCAGGAGATTCTTTTTGTAGATATATTCAAGCCTTATCTTATTCGTTTGGACATTTATTTGTGCGATTATTTAAATTTAAGTTTATTGAAGCTGACGCTGCTAAATTTCTAAGTGATGTGTTTTTGGAGACAATTGAACAAAGAGAATCATCAAAATTTAAAAGAAACGACTTAATTGACATTCTCATAGAACTGAAGAATCAGGAAGATTGGGATGACGATTTTAAATTTGGTAAGTCTTTTCTTTTTGGTGTAAACAATTGATTTGCAATAAATCCTCTCTTGATAACTCATTCGGGTTAGCCGTGCTTCTCTGAAATTTAAGGCTTTCGGGTAGAAGTTTAAATATAAACATAAATCTTGCTCACAGACTACTATATAAATGCAGCTGTTTACCAATGAGATGTAGTAACCATAAACATAGTGTTGGGAGGTAAGCTGTGTAATTTATGTCAAGGTATAATGCCTTGAATTGTTGCAAAATCGATGTTCCGTAGCGTAAATTCACCTGTTGTGCAACAGCAATTTGTCTTAATTAGTACCTATAGAAAATTAATTTTATTTGTGTGCTTTGTAATTTATTTATTCAGTAACGGATTGATAATATATTACAACCTAAAAGAGTTCTTAAATTTCCGCAAAATTTAGTATATTCTAAGTAAACCATTATCTTCCTGTGTAACAGCAAAACTGGCAGGTGATTTATCTAAAACTTTTATTCTCTTCTCAAAGTTTTCCAATTTTCTGAAAGTTTCTAAATATATTGGAAATTGTAAGTTAAACATAATTATTTTTCTTAGACTTAACAGAAACAAGAAAAGAAACACCCAACATTAAATCTTATTATCATTTCGCAAATGTACAATTCGTCTTTTAGAAATCGGTAAATGTCATAATACTTGTTTTTCTAAATGACATCAGGGTAATAGTATTAAGAAATAAATTAAATACAAATATCTAACACACTTCAAAATATAATTATGGCGGTAAAAAATAAGCAAAGATTTAGCTACGAGGTTCTTGTTATCTGTTTTCTTCTCGAATTTTTTTTTGTCTAAAGAAGCAATAAATTGATACCCCCTCTTTCTCTACAACACTAATCTAAGCCATGCAATGTAATTAACAGGGTAGGGGTATGTTTAATTAAAAAGATTCTAAAGAGATCTTAAGAAGGTTGATAAAATAAAAAAAATAAAAACATAAAAGTTATAACAAAAAATATTTTTAAGTTGTAGTAACATTATGAATTTAGTACACAGTGGGTCAACGCACTGTTTACACATATGCAATGCGTAATAAGTTGCAAAAAATTTTTACTTAAAATTTTTACTGTTGATTCAACTTGAAATAAATATTACGTTTCAATTGTAAATTATACACAGTGTCCCACATTATTTTCCCTTATGCAGAACATGTCATAAGCTAAGCATGGTGCTTTATTTTCTTTCTATTTTTATTTGAGTTTCCTTTTACATTTGTTTCTTTATAATGTTTCTACCTACACATTTAATTTCTCAATTTTTAGATGGGGATAGATTAGTGGCACAAGCAATTATATTCTTCTCTGCCGGACATGAAACCACCAATTCAACAATTTCATTTACTTTGCATGAACTCTGTCTCAATCAAGAAATTCAAGATAAGCTTCGTGAAGAAATTAAAAATATTATTAACAAACATGGAGAGTTAACATACGAGGCTGTACAAGACATGGAATATTTACATATGATTATTTGTGGTAAGTCTAAATGCGGATTGGTCCATTTAAATTGAAACATCTTTAAAAACTTATACTGCAACCCAACATACATTCACAACAAAAGGCGGAATAGACATGGCACAAGGAAATTTTATTCTGGCCTTTCTTTTTTGATGTAGAAACGCCCATTAAAGTTTCATTGAAAATTATTGGGTTATCTCATGGCAAGAAAGCTTTGGCCTGACATGTAAACAGTTTGAAAACTAAGAAATTTTATAATTTCCTGGGAACGGCACCTTTTAAGCGTAAGGTTTATCTAGCTGCTAGATCAGAGTGCGCATCTTTGGCCTTCGGACCGAATTAGTTATGTATAAAGACAAACTTATTAGCAAAAATTTGCCTACATACCTACTAATTCTGGCCCTGTGACCAAATCATCATAAGAGTTGTGATGTATCGAAACTAAAACCTTCTTTAGATAACGAAGAAGGTTCTTTGGCTTTAAACATTTTAGCAGGTGGCTTTCATTATTGGTGTTTTTGTCAAAAATATTACTCGAAACACTTTTCTGTTTTTTCAGTAACTTCTTACCTGTTCGTCTTTCAAACTTTTGTTTTCTTTCTCCAGCTTTGGGATAAGGTCTTACGCTTTGAGCAATTATCTTAACCTTTCTGGAAATGTTTTGTTTAGAAAAACTGCAAGACAGTGTGTTGTGAATATAGGAATGCTTTAATCCAAAACATGTTCATCGTATTTTGTTTCGTTGCCTAACTCGGTTTCAATTTCATTAGAATTTGGGGTATATTTTCCTGTTTATGTTTATTTTCTGATCTGTAGTAATTCAAGTTCTCTGGTAGTATCTATAACATAACTGCTAAAGAAGGCTTCACCCGAAAACATCAGTCTGTGTAGGGGCGTGATACTGGTTTAATAAAACTACTAACAGAGTGTAATCGACTTTCTAACATAATCAGTTCGTAGATCTGAAAATTAGAGTTAATCAACTTTGCAGAGATAAGAGTACGTTGGGTTGCAGCAGAAGTGTTAAGAGGTAGAAAACAATACAAAAATATGTCTTATTGCAGAAACCTTAAGAAAATATCCGCTGACGCCTTTTATACAGCGCGAATGTGTAGAAGATTACGAAATACCTGAAACTGGATTAATAATAGAAAAAGGTACACCTGTGGTTATACCGCAACATGGCTTACATTGGGATGAGAAATATTTTCCAAATCCTCAAACTTACGACCCTGAAAGATTTAGTGCTGAAAATAAATCTAACATCACTCCTTTTACGTATTTACCATTTGGAAATGGTCCTAGAAACTGTATAGGTAAGAAAAATTGCAAACGTTTTATTTTGAGAAATTCTATCTAATAATTTCTCTCTTTTTTAGGTGAAAGATTTGCTATGCTCAGTTCAAAATTAGGTATCATTTATATCATAAATAACTTCAGTGTTGTAAGAAATTCAGACACTCAGAATCCTCTAACGTTTTGTCGATCTGATCTTTTACAAGCCAAAGGAGGTATAAGATTGACATTTACAGATATATAAAATATCTTTTTAACGTTAATTGTTAATAAAAGTTTTACTCTTAAAATAGATTTTTGCGATTAAAATTAAGGAATATAAAATATTATTTTATGTTGCTTCTGGTTAAAAAAATCATTTTTCTGTTTCTCTTTTTATATTGTCATTAATCTTTTCTGACATCCATTCATTTATGGGCAAAAAATCATTAATCTTTCTTTTTAGGACAACACCTGCTCTGTACAGTTATTACAGAAAATTATAGCTTTAACAAACCTGAAAAAAAATTTTGCGTTCATAAAAAAATTTTCGTGCCACTTTGTAGGTTTAAATCTAAATAAGTTTGGGAGAGAGTAGGCTGAATAGACTTCCTTAATTGCTTTTAATTTTACAAAAATATAAAAACAAAACCGTATTGATTAATATAATTAAAATTTGACAAAATGTAATTTTTAAATAATTTAAATTCAACTCTGAACTTTATGTATTACAAGTTGGTTCCAAGTCTATTTTTAGAATTCTAAATTAATAAGAACAAATTAAGATTTTATTTTAGCAGAGATTTTTTTTAGTTAAGAAACTTAATTAACAATCCATTTCATATTTTGTCGATGTTAAAAGGTGCCGGCATAGCAATGATTATTTGAACTCGTTTGGCAGAGTTTTCGATAACAAAGCACGTTTTAACCTGTCACTCTATATTTTAAATTTAAAGCTTATTCCAAACCGGATATTGAAAGGCAGTGAGTTGCTTAGGGATTTCTCAATATTGCAGTTGAATTAATTTTGCTTGATCTCCATCCATCCAGTGCATTCGAAAATTGAACTGTTTTAGCTATACAATAAATCTTTAATTATTATTACAGGGTTAATGGTGAAACATAGCAATATAACAAAAAATATATTTTTTTATAAATCTATGCTAAATACACGTATAAAGACCAGATGTACAGACATTTACTATAAGATAAATTACAAATATAGGGCCATATACAAAAATTACAAAACTTTTGTTTTGTAGTATACTTGGGTGTGAATTAACATAAAGTTGCATAAACTTTCTGCCTGTTTTCGTTATACATATCAAAATAAACTTTTTCAATTAACGTTGACATGAAACTTTATAAAATACTACTACGTCACAGCAAATCTTACATCTTAAATTAAAGTATCTAATATTAAACACATATTTACAATGTTATGAAATAATAGTTATATATAAATTCTTGCTATTAATATTCTGCTGTTTTTCCTCTTGTAACAACCAATAATTAACACTTAATTTGTCTTTCATTGAAATATTAAATTGTAGGTCATAGTCAGACTAAACTTATATTAAATAATTTTTTATAATAACTGCAGATTTGGAATTATTTAACAAAGTTTATTATTGTCTATTTCCCTCAGAAAATCTCAATCAATAAAAAGGCTTGAATTTTTGAATTTTAACTAGTCGCGGGCGTATTACAGCGATAATTGCACTAGTGAAATAGTCTGACCAAATATCCCTCGTGCTTGTAAGAATATCCTATAATTTTATAAATTATTGATAATTTGGCACGCACTAGGGACATCACTTATGATAATATAAATATACCATGTGGTCGTAAATGATTATGATTTTTGGATTGCGTTGATAATTGAAAATTATTATGATCTACTATTCTACACAAAATATGTTTCGCTACTGAAAATTGATAATTCTATTAGTTTTGTAATTTATACTCCAATAACTTTAATCAAAAAATAAGTTTTGTTTCTTTACTCTGTATCATAATCGCTTATGACCACTTGGTAGTAATAAATACATATATACATTGTACAACTTATATTCTTGTAAATTCTATAGTTATTTACTGTTATAATTATGTACATCATTAAGGACGTGATATAATTACGTTCTTTGTTTAAATTTATATTTTTAAGACATGCTTTACTATAAGACCATCACAGTTACATGAATATGTATATACATCGATATGGCAATAGTTGTAAATATTAATAATGGATGTACGTATTTAAATCTAAAAACGTAATGGGTTATAACCTGATTTACTTCAAACCTGATAAATTTGGTATAACTAAGAAATTGTGATGTTTTTATTATTCGTCAACTTTTTTCCTTTGCAGCTTTGTAATAAGTTTGTAATAAAACAATAGCTAAATTTAAAATAATGATTCTTATACCTTTTAGGTCATGTATATCATCGATCAGATTTTTTTTTAGTAAATTTGAAAAGAATGTCTCGATCGTGCAGTACTGTTTTACTGTACTGACTTTGTCGCACGTATAAAGTAAAACGCTAGTAAAACGCATGCACGTTCGCTACAAAATGTTTTATTATCTAACAAATCAGTTTATTTTAAGTGTGTCAGTATGTTACCTTATCAAATTGAATCCCTAGTTAACATAGTTGCACTGAAAAACGCCATAAATTGGTTTACAACTCTTGGCCAACTGTTACGTATATCTACCGTTAAGTTTTGATTTATTATTTCATCAAGTTTTTTGTTTGAAACTAAAACTTTAAAGTCGCTTATGAAACTTGGCACTTTACACTACTTTATATTGTTTCCAAGAAAATTAAAGATGTAAAGCTGTTGTTAAACTAAAATACCTTACTATTTTATTTTTGGTTTTTTGTCATGTATGAGGTTTGTATGCATAACAATATCACTTTTAAACGTGCTAGAAAACAATGATCACGTAACCAAAAAAATTATGTAACAAAATAAATGTGACACTAGCAAAAACCATACACAATAACTGTAAACCGCTAGAATGACTAATGGTTTAATGTAATGCATAAAGATGGTAAAGCAACCACGCTTGAACTTGAAAGATAGATTAGATTTTACTTCTGCGTCCTAGACATATTAATTACTAAGGTCTTTTAATCTACAACCAAGGGAAAGATATAACTAGAGATATACCCCGACTTCTACCCGCATTTAAAGACGATCACCTGACTTACAGTTTGTGACCTTTGGGTCATGTACAAATTCCTATTCTATCGAGACGTACTAATTCGTTGTAATAAAACGAAGTAATGAAACTTTTAACGTGACAGATTAAATTGCGTTTTAATAGGGTGACACTTTTATTGCTTAACCCGCAACGTAGATTTTTACAGACATCAAAAACGGAAATTCCACTATGAATGTGAAAATGTATAGCTTTGAGGAGCCAACATTTAAATTCGTTCCTGTAAATTAAAATTCACTAGCTGCAAATAATAATGGATATTCTTATGGTGCTGCAGAATCATTCATATTAATTTTTAAGGATAGTGTCGATAAATGAAACGTACTTAAATATTGTTATGCCAGCACTTCTCTCCGAATTTGCCTAAAATTAGAATAAGCTAATAAAACGTTTGCTCATTTAAAGGAACAAATAAGAGTGTTCGTCTCCTTTTTAAATAAAAGGTTACGTATACGTAGGAATAGTTTTAATATGTACAAAGTGATGATAAAGTTCGGAACAAAATTCATAATTTGGTTATATAATGTTATTTAAAAAAATTCCTGAAGGTGTCGATTTTATATTTCAATAAGGCATTTTTGAGTGAAGGTCATTTTCTTGATCCATGACGTCATGATAATTTCTTTTAAATCACAACCCCAATTTCTTTTACAGATTATTCCTGCATACTACCGAAACGGTTTTGAGTTTTTTTTAATAACTCTTATTAAAAGTCTCAGCATGACACAGTAATTTCCTTAACTAGATTATTTCTGTCATGGTAACATTGCAATTTTGGCACAGTCGATAGGATAAAAAATAAAAAACAAAACCAAAACAGACATATTTTTAAAATGTCTAGAATTAGCTTTAAAAGTAATAATATTTTTTTAAAATTTGATTAACCGATACCATTCATACCGTTCATCAAGTTAGAGTTTAGCTTTTGAATTATCCTCTCGAATGTAAACAGGTGATAATGTCTTTGAGCCATTTAGTACTAATTCCTACTGGAGAGAATATTCAAATTTGACTGTCTTTTCTTATCGAAAATATAACAAACTCCATAGCTATAAAGAGGGTTTAAGAAAACCGTTATCAAATATTGTAAAACGCCTAAGATTCTTGGTCAGGCCCAGTATACTAATTCTTTCATCTGTAAACAAAAGTTGAGCAAGCCCGTGCAAACTTACGCCACTAGAATTGAATATTCAGCTAATTAGACTAGAGACAAACAGAAAGATGATAACATTGCTAAATTAGCTAAAAAATAGGCCATCTTCCGTTTTAGGGAAAGGTTTTTCAATCGGTTATCATGGATAGAAATCTTGAAGGAAGCCATCAATCTCGTAATAGAACAGGAATATCAAGAAAAACGTCCATAACAGAAAGAGATGAGCGTTGAAAAAGACACGCAGATACTAGGAGTGTCAAATTTAGAAGAAAATCATTGTCTAAATATTATAGATCTACGACCTAATCCACCATTCTAACAGCTCACCAACTTGAAAATCGCCATGATTAATCTGCTTTCTTTAGAACAACCTTCCATTAACAAAATCATTGGATAGTCAAACTCTTACTTGCAATGACCCTAGGATTTTCTTTCTTTCTCAGAACTTCTTAATGCGCCATTGAGTGTTGGAGTAAGGTTTTCAGTTCTCTTCCACGCATCTCTTCCATTCCTACCAGTTCCTAGCCAGTTCTTTCATTTGTTAATGTTTATGTCTCTCCTTTCTCCCTTATTATATCTATCATTTGTTCCAGCCATGCCTTTCTTGGTCTCCCTTTCTTTTTCCTCCTCCTCCTCCCGTATCTCTTGGCCTCCATTACTTTTCTTACCAGTCTGGTCTGTTGCATTCTAATAAAATGTCCATACCAGACTTCTGTTTTAGTTCGTTCTAACATATTCACTTCTTAATTGATCTATTTTCAGTACACCCACTATTCTTCTTAGTTGCTTCATTTCTGTTGCATTTAAGGAGTTGTCTAACTCGGTATTGTTTAGTCACGTCTGGTTTGTACACAACAGTATTGGTATTGTTACTGCATTGTATATCTAGACCTTAACTTCTTTGACTATTTTTATTTTTCCATACACCGTGTTGTTCAGTGCGTAATGGATTTTGTTTGTTGCTATTTCTTGGTCTATTTTTCCGTTTTCTGATATGACTACTCTTAGATATTTAAACGTTGATACTGTCAGTTGCAATATAACGAGTTTCGGTTTATATCTTCTGTCTTCTTTTGTCTTATTGTCATGTCTTTGTCTTCTTGACGTTTATGTCCACTTTTTGGCTTTCGATTTCTCTCACCTATATCTCATCAGTTCCTGCATCTTTCTCATATTTCGACAATCAGCACAATGTGATCTGCATATAAAAATTTTTCTAGTCTTACCGGTGTTAGGTTTCAGTATCCCACCGTAGCGTCGTTTGCAGATGTTGCGTAACTATTTTAGTTGTTTCCAGTATTTTGTTTATCGCTAGTGTAAAAAGTACTTAACTGAGACTGTCACCTTGCTTTATCCCTTTTTTTATATTGACTTCACTTGAGCTTCTGTCATTAATTTGTTTATTACTTTTTGGATATATACTATGTTGTCTGCTGCCCGTCTTTCGTGTTTGAATGTAGCTTGTTTCTCTTCCAATTTTCAGAACAGCACTGCCCTTAGCCTCTTTTTTATTAACCTTGTGTAGAGTTTGAAAACTACCGATAGGAGGCAATTGTAACTGTAATTTCCGCAGTCTGTTTTTTCACCTTTTTTTGTGGATTAGTACCATTAGGTTTTTTTACCACGCTTTTGGTATGATGTCAGTTCGTCATGCCTCTTTCATAATCTCTAGCAGCCATCTTTTACTTTCGTCTCCCAACCACTTTATTGTTTATATTTGTTTATATTTGTTTTTATTTCATTATTTTTATTTCTTATTTCTTTTACTTTTTTTATTCTTTCTTCCTCTTAAACTTCGTGTTTAGTCTAAAGATGTCTGCTATTTTTTTATAGTTTTGGTCTAGTTCTTCTCCAAACTTTCTCCGGCTAATTTGCTTTGATTCAGTAACTATTTTTTTCGCACTGTCTATGTGTCTGCGGTACTCTATTCTGTCTTGTTCTTCTCGTGAGTTCATATATTGCTTCCGTGCAACTTTTTTCCTTTTACTTGCTTGTTTTATTTTCTCAATTCCTCACCCTGTTCTTTTGAGATATTTCCTAATATTTCTTGTTCCGCAAACTTGATTGATCGTGTCCCGTATTACATCTTTAAAAGCTTCCTATCTTTCTTCGAGGTTCCATCTCTGGCCTCCTTCTTCCATCGTTATCTATCAATCTCTTTCTAATATCGCTTCCTTACTTCTTCTCTTTTGATTATGTTTATTGCAATTTTGGTGAATTTTATGATTTTTAATTCTTCATTCTTTTCAGCTATCACTAATCTATGTTGTGTTTCTATTTCTGCTGCATTTTTAGTCCAAATATTCAGTATTCTTCATTTTATTACTTGGGTACAAACCATACAGCCTGTTATACTTCTAGCGTTTTGTTCTTCCGCAACGAAGGTGTATTTTTCCTGGAGCGGTTGGTACCAGTACGAGTTTCCTATTAGTTAATCGTTTAGGTGGCAAAAGGTTACCATTCGCGTTCCGTTTCTATTTCGTAGGTTTTCATCAAATATTTTCATGCATCCAAGTCTATTTTCATCTTTCCCTATCCGTGCGTTCCAGTCCTCCATCAAAATCTCGTTCAGTGTTGTCTGCAATTTTGTATAAAATGTCTTCATCGTGTCTTCGTCTGTCCTTTCTATTGGAGCATAGACTTGTAATAGATGTCATAGTTCTTCCATTTCTATTTTTAGGTACATTAATCTTGAGATCAGTCTAGACTTGGTCATTCTGGTGTCTATCTCGTTTGAACCAATTATTCCTACTTCTTTCTTTGCTCTCTGTCTTTGCTGAACTCCCGAATAGTGTATACTTTGTTTTTCATATAGGTTGATTTTACCGTGTTCTATTTTCTTGATTTCACTGATCCCTATTGCTTCAATCTCAAACTCTTCCATTTCCTTGATTATTTCATATTCTTTTTCTGCTAGCGACGTTATATTCCATGTTCCTATTTTCATTTTTTTTTGCTTCCGTCCCTTTCTTTTCAACAGTTTATGTATTTTCTTTCTTATCCTTTCTATCCGATATTGATTGTTGCTTGCTTCTCCTTCGTTTCTTGATGCTGTTGTGTTCTCTCTTGTCGTATCTTTTTCTTCTCTGTTGTGTACTTGTCCTCTAGTATTATTTCTTCCTCTCTTAACGCTGTTCGTTCCGTCTTCATATCCTCCCTGCTTTTCTTTGTTAGTTTATTGAAATTTCTCTTGCTTTGTCTTCTACGAGTCTTCCATTTATTTCTAGTTTCTGATATCTTATATTTACTAGTGCTCCATTAACTCTCTTCTTTCTTGCAATTTCTCTTATTTGTCTATGGATTTCTCTTTCGCTGAATGTCTGGTCTAAATCAATAAATACTTAGTGCTCTTTAGGTCTTGCTTACAACTTGCTTTTCTCTTTTAGAACTTCGATTTTGTCTTTCCAATTATTTGTTTCTATACTGTGTTTCTTTTCTCCGATCTTAATTATATTTATAACATACAAACTATTCTCAAACTGGCTCTGTATTGTTTTCTTCTTATCATTATCACTAGCGATAAGGCCCTCCCAATCGACTTGTCGGAAACGTTGACCTTTATTATTCTTTTACTATTAGAAACTTCCTACCTCGTTTTTGTTGCGATGTTGTAATATTTTGCAAAAACCAACAGTGCTTTAGTCCCACTTGAGTTTAATTATTGTCTATGCCCAGATTCACAATTCTTACAATTCGTAGTACTATGGTTATTGTGATTTTATTGTAGTACAAATCTCACACTCGTTTTTCGCCTCTACGTCAGGATCGATCTCCAACTCTAGAATTTTAGAATTTAAACACACATTATTTATGAAGCATATGTGATTTTGTTTGCTTCAGATCTTGGTAGTTTAGAAATTGTTTAGCAGAATATTATTTTTAATTGAGTATATACTAGACACCATTTAAATTTAGAAACGTGGAACTTCTTAAATTTATTACTGATTAAAGTTGATCTAAACAAGTTTTTGTTTTGTCTTAGAGCAAAATACGGACTACTTAGAAGTTAATAGGACCACAAACATTTTTTGTAACAAGAAACAGAATTCATAGCAAATGAGACGCTCTGTATAGTACTACAAATAATAAACAAATAATCATAATAAACGTACATCCACTGCAGTAGAAACTAGAAGTTAAATACGTAAATTTTCTACTACGTCTTCTACAAGAACCTAAAAGTAAAGCATGTCTTGATTTGCATACTTGAACAGATTTTTATTTGTAAAGTTAAACAATAAAATCAATATAAAATAAACTTTTCAGGTATCGTTTCTTGCGCTTGAACACGTAGGACGGGATTAACTTTCTTTATCAATGAACGTCAAACTGTCGTTCTAGAATCCATAAATTTATTGGTAATTAATTAACTAATTCATTAATAGGGGATACTTACTCGTTAAGTTTATTATCTTTGTGAGTAGAGGTAGAATGATTAGCTTTAACACAACAGAATCTTATACATAATAGCTCATCTTTAACTCTGTGAAAAGAAATTTATAGAAAATTATTTTAAACACAAGAAAAAATATACAAACCTTGTCGGTCATTGTTCTGGTTCAAATGCAGTTATGCCCGACACAATCGTTGAGTTTCTTCTAGGGGCGCAATTATTATTTCTCAAAGATCGATAAATTGTAAAACTATTTTTTAATGCAGTACGAACCTACAACAATAACACTTGATAAATAAAAGGTTATTTGAGAAAAAAATGTATTATTGTAACTTTCAAAAACAATTTAAAACCAATATAATGATACATTAGATTTTATAATTATGCAGAGGGTTTCTTAATTATGCGGAAACTCAAATTTGTTTGAAAGTTAATAAGTTTCTACACAATTCAATTAGGTACAACATTCCTTTGTGTTTGATGAGATTTTAAACCTGAAATACTATGTGTTTAGATAAGATTTAGTACTACCCTTTTGTTACCTTATTAAATAGTTTAGATGTTCAGAAAATCTGAGTATTAAATTAAATCTGGTTGATTTTAGTAAGACTGGTGTTATTATTAATTACATAATTTTCTCAAACTAATTATTATTTCTTCAGCTAATTTTTAATTAAAATCACTAAATACGATATAAAATTATTTTAAAAAATGCATAATGACAAGCATAACAATAAGAATACAAGGAAATTCTTATTAGAAAACAATGAAGGTATTAAAGAAGGACAAAGAAGTTTTAACTACAAGCCTTTTAAATTACTTTACGAGACCAAAAAGAAGCCAAGTAAGGGATAATGACTCGCTCCTTTTTGAGTTTCTGCACTCAAATACTGCATATTTAATATACAGAATGATTTAGTAATTCTATGACAAACAAATATAAATATGAAATCGCTTTAATTTTGTTTTCTCTTATTCCTAAAACTCCAGAGACAATAACTTTTAACAAGTGTCAGATTGTCTAGACGAATCAATACATGCGTTATTTTCGATTCATTTCTGCTGCCTCTGCTTTTTTTATAAAATTATTTTAAACATTAGAGGCCTTATTGTACTTAAAGATTCAATCTTCAGTTTCCATCTAAATCGCTTTTTAAAACTGTCAGGCGCTAGACAATGTATTGCTTACAGTGGCATGCAGTGAATCTGATTCTATCCAGCTAGAAGAAGACCGCTACAAAATACTTCATTCCTTGATCACCAAGAAGATTGTAAGTGATCTGAGAGCTGCAGCTCATTTCAAAGTCCGTAGAACGAATAAACTCATTTACAGTAGTCCCTCGCTTTCAAATTTAGCCCACAAGATTTTCTAAATAATTATGGCTTTGCCCGTCACTATAAACGATTTACTGTATATCACTAGTACTTTACAGCAGTGAACTCAACAGGTAGTACACTGATCGAATTAATTATTTAATTAAGTCTATTGCCAGGAGTAGTTTCCTTTTTCTAGGTAAAACAACCAACTAGTGTGCTCACAGCGGAATTTACCAGGATTTGTTAAGAGCATCAACAGCTAAGAAGCTTCACAATTTGTGGGCGTATCGCAATAAATCACTTATCGAGTGCATGAAATTTACTCAGTATCAACGTTCTCACGAATTGACTGATAAATCTAGTTTCTGTAAATTCAAACTTTGTACAAATTTCGGTTTTTTGCCCTTGAAATCAGACCAATTTGTAATAAAAAAAATAAGTTAGTTTTAATTGGTTTCGTTTAACGCATAATTAAATAAACTTATAAACCTAATAAAATCGCATTGGCCCGTATTTCCATTTTGTGGTTAAAATCAAGGTCATGATTAGAGTTTAAATAAAACTTACTAAGAAGACAAAGAATAAGATTTATTACCATGCAAAATCATGAAATAAGAATATCCAACATTATTTTATTTTTTTGCTTTAACTTTATTATTTACAACAGAAAATAGTTACAGCGGCCTACCAATTTTTGCTAGCGTATTAGTAATACCCTTCTTTATTTAATACTTATTTAGGGGAAAAAAAACTCATTGGGATTTCTGTTTCATTTTTGTGTGTGGTATAGGTTCATAAAGTTTCCTGCATACTTTTTAAAACGCTGTCTTTAGGTCACATTGTCGGTAGCTGTAGACCTCTTGCAAAGTCGCTTCATTCCGAAACAGTTTCACTGTTCAGCTTATCTTTATTTTATTGTTGCTATTGAATGATCCAAGTAAAAGACTCGTGCTTGCTTAAGAAGTGTTCAGGTACAACGATGATCCATTAATCGAAATTCTTGAAGTGGTAATATAAAACTCGTTATTGAAAATATATTTTGTTGTTTATCTCTAAATGTTATTTATTGACCTGAAGTAAATATGTCCGTCAAATGCCCGACATAATTAATTCCACTTTAAGCTGCTTTAAGTTTAGAAAATGAATTTCTCTTTTTGTTTTTATAAGTTGTACTAAATAATTTTGTTCGACTGTTTAGTTTGTTCTATAGCTCGATTCTTAAGTCAATGCTGGAAATAATATTTTGTGTAACGAATAAATTAATTACTTTATTTTTAATACATTTTTTAACTTATATTTCGGGGTTTCAAAGTTTTTGCTTGAAGTAATTACAGGTGCACCAGACAATTGCAAACCGCGCTGTACAAATTGCTAAAGAATATCTAATGTACCGTTGTATACCTTTTAAGTTCAGCATAAGGAAAAAGTATTAACGATTTTTTAAGTTTAGCAAGGTCCTTAGTATTTAGTTGACTTTTGACAAGGCCTTTGTTTTATGAGCAGTGTTATTGTCATTGGTACCCACTGATTCAACCTATTTCCCTACTTTGCTTTTTGAAAGAGAGGTGATATGTAGTGGCATTATTATTATCATTACAAGTATGTTGGTTAAGTTAAAAAGGAGTAAGGTACAACCAATATGCCATCGTCAACATTATGAATAGATATTGAGCTCATTGTGTGAAGCTTGATCGGTTATTGTAGCGAGTTTTATGATATGATGTCCAGTGATTGATGCTTTTGAATTTGTAGCAAACTAAAGGTTAGATGATATTTGGCTTGCAGTTAGTAGATATAAGGCATTTGGTTCCGGTTTGACTGTTAAAAAAATATTAGCTGAATTAAAAACACCGTTTTTATCAACGAAATATGAATTCGTGAACATGACACTTAATCACTAAGAAAAAAGGAGGAAAACTTTATTGGTGGTAGTCGGTTTGTAAATTTGAAGCGAGATCTACTGAATACAAGTTAAGCTAACACCATTTGGGAAAAAAGCGGTAAACTGCAGTTATGAATTCCATTATGGTAAAAATCAAATTTTCAGATCCACACAATATGCATAATAACGTTTTCTTTTCTCGGAGGTTGGAAAAGTTCGTCACATTCAATTAGCATCCAATCGGCTGTCTCTAGATAGTACGAAGTAAATAATATTAAAACACAAAATTTGAATTAAAAACCAGACACTCGACTTTAATTCAATCAGAATAATTCATATAATATTTACATAGAAGATAACCATAAATAACAAACAACAGAAGAAATTATCCACAAAACAGCACAAATTCATTTATGTAAGTATAATACAACTATAATAAATAAAACAATTATTTTGAGGAGCTACTACGAAAAGCTAAATATTTCTAAACCCCGCTCTTAGCTAAGATACCACTAAAGATTAAAGCTAGATCTGAATCAGGGTTTCAATCGTTTATATCGGTTCAATACCTTAATGGTAATAAAATGTTCAAGAATTTCAACTTTAAGTGAAAATTCGGAACCTTTCTAAGTGCTTTCAAATTTAAAAAAAAATTCTCTACTAAACAATAAACAAAGAAAAATCTACTACCCTAACTACCATTACATTAAGATTGAAGGAGAGAAAATAGTAAAAAGAAATTTAATTAAGAAATTTATGAAGGCAACGATCAAATTAATAAAAGTAAAATAAAAGAAAAATTATGTAGATTTGAAAAACAAATTTAATCAGCAATGAGAATTAAGGAACTTACAAACAATTTTGCAAAAGTTGAGAGTATTGAAAGTTATTACAGTCTCCAACCGTATAAAATAAAAATTTTCCTCAAGAATAACCCAATGAAATTAGGAAAACAAATCAACAAATACACACTGTCCAGCAATTTATGTGCAAATAATCTTTCAGTTGAATGAAGGGTAGCAGTACTAGCAAAAGAACTAGAAAAGCACCCTTTGATATCATTATACCATATTTATTTTGTTGCATACAACCCTTGCACCTGGATCAATAGCATCTTTTCTAAGGTGCCATAAGATGAAAATTGACATATAGAACGCTGGAAGAATCACAACCAAGAAGTTTATCTACCCAATTCCTAGTCGGCATGGGTAAACAACTTCCAAAGACAACAGCAACTCTCGAAGACAAAAAGCTAAGCAGGGGCAGATTAATTAGACGAAATAGTTAATTAGTAGTAACGGCATTCTTTACAGCAACATAAGTAGTAATAGCTTTACAAATAAAAAATCTACAGGATACTCTAAGGAAATGTTATAGCGTAAAGTATGCTTATGAACTAAATAAATAAATTATTCTACGAGTAATATCAGTTTTTTCAACTAAAATCTAACCAAAAACAAAAGTAAATACTACCTACTAACTCTAAAGTTACAGTCAAGAAGGTTCATACTATTATTATCATCAAAAACTACTAGTCGGCGCGTGGTACCATTCAGGTAGAATCTAAAGCGGGTCCAAAAATACAGTTTAAGGCAAATCCAAAAGCTTCAATCGCCAATACCGTGTCTGTGCAATACTAATTGTAAGTGATCTATTGATAATTAATTACATGAACAAAATAAAATATAAACAACAACATTAATACTTAATCTAATTTTTGGAAATTTGACCTACCAGAATTCATTAAACTGATAGTATTTAGTAAATTAATTCATAAAAATTTGTCATCACAATAGCTGTTTATAAGAATAATAAATATAAAAACTTTTGCTTGAGAAGATCCCGCTGAGTTAATTGGAAAAAAATTTGATCACGATCTTCTCGTTCACATTCCGTATACATAAATAAAGATGACCTAAACGAAATATAAAGTTAATTAAGTTAGCACTGCAAATTTTAGTTCAATTTTCTACCAAACGAGAAGAGCGCTCGTATGACTCGATTTAATCTCGAGTTATTACTGTATTATCAAAGTTATTATAAAATTCCAAATTGCGACAAAAATAAAAGATTCTTTTGTAATTTCTAAAGACAAGATTTGTCGGATATTTAAAACAAAATTTTATTACTAATAATTCTGTCCTTACATAAAAGAGGTTCTTACAGAAGCTTTGAAGTCGTGAGTAAACAACAAATTGTTGCTACGTCGTTGCTCTGGCTTCTAAACTACAACCGTATTATTGGTTGTCTTTGAAGTTCACAAACTTCATACAGTAGACTATCGCTGCAGCAGTTTTGCACAAGATTTCAACTCTTAAATATTTAAAATTTAAGTTGAAATATTACAAACATTTAAATTTCTTAGAAATAATGTTATGTTCAGTTTAAAGGTACATTATATGTTTTAAAAGCCCGGGCAGCCTTCAGTGTGTATAGTAGACTTTTTGGGAAAACTTGGGACTTATAACCGAATATTACCTATTGGTGATTATCATATAATAGTGGTACTAGGATTAAGAATCACTTACGCATCTTTAGTGTGGTGAACAATTGAACAATCCAACATGTTCAAGTTCCACTCCAGCTATGAAGGTATTGCTATTGTAACCCCGTTACAACTTTATATAAAAAGACAGGCATTGCTAAGCGTTTGTAGATTACAAGTAACAGCAAAAATAAAAGGAGATCTTATTAGTCACTTTAGGACAAAGGCATAGGTCCAACTTTAATTCTCAATAAGACCAAGTAACTTTCTACCTACTTACTGAAAGTTGTGGAGAAAAGAAATCTTAAAACAGTAAAATTGCTAGACACAATCTATCTACCATATCTTCCAGGCAGAAATTCATACTATGAATTGTTGCATCTAAGAACATAAAAAGAAACAACTACAAGGTGCTAAGATCTGTATTCTATCAGACAGCCAACTAGCTTTAGCTTTAGAAGTTCTTAAATCTTGTTTTGCCCGTCAAAAAGGAAACAGTGGGCAATCTTTAAAGCAGCTATAAAAATAATAAAGTAACCTTGATGTGAGTGCAAGAGCATCAGGGAATCGAAGGTAACGAAACAGCCGCCTGCTTTCATTTTAAATGCTATCTTGCAGAAGAGGTTTGTCCGACCCAAGACTATTAACAGGTCTTATTATTGGGCACTATACAGTGTATCATTTAAAGAACATAGACAATTTCGATAATAATAATAAATTCTGATTCTGCAAAACCAACATTGAGGATGCAAAGTGCCAAATCATTTTAAAGATTGGTGATCTAGCCCCATAGCGGATGCTCAAGTTTACCAAAATCAGTAACAATAAATCTTTTAGGTTAGGATGAAGGGCAGCTTTGCTGTGCCTAACTAAAGCAGTTGATTACTGTAAAATAGTTTGTTTGGCAGAAGACACGGGAGGTAAACGTAAAATTACAGAAATGTAGAAAGTTCTGCCTAAAGCAAATGGAGAAAGCTTTGTTAAGAACATTCACTAATTATCGTCCCGCTTAGCATTAGCCTAAATTTTCATTTAATATCTATTTCAATATTGTACATTAATTATTCCGTTCCGCTCTTTAAGCGGTAAATATTTAATTCTCTCGTCTTCAATAAAAGTTATTATTCGCCTTTATAAAGTCAAGAAATAATAGTCTGTTTGATTTTTTACAGTCCATTTATAGAACAGTCTGGTAATAAAATTTTTAAAAAAATTTTTATAATTTAATTTTTTAACAAGTAATGATGCTGTTATTATTATTTAATAAATAAAAACAATGGGGAAATAACCATAAATCAAAAACTTTTTCTCTACATAATACATTCTTAAGTTTGTTTTGAAATGTACTCGCTGAGGATGGTTATATTAATTAGTAATAACCGAAACATATACGAGTAATATAATTTTATGTACGAATTTTAATAAAAGTTTGTGGAGAAAACCAAGTTTTCTTGATAATCTTAATAGTTTGTTTCTTTCTAGCTCCCTCTACTGCGATTAAACAAAGTCCGAATACCTTAAAAATTAAATATACCTCTATTTTTCTCTATTTCAGTATTTTTGTATTCCGAGGATTTTTTTATTGAACTTCATGCAGTAGATGCATAAATTTCGTCCCCTGACATTAAATGCAAATTAGATCTGCACGGTCATTCCAGTTCGTGTTCGATGGAGTGAGTAGCTTTCCCCGTCTTTACGTGTACCAATCAACGCAATAATGTCGTCGTTCAGGCGAATAACGTTATCGAGGGGAACCGACGTCACGCATTGGTCTCCGGTTCCCGCCGCTTCTCTCTCGAGAAGTGGGAAAAAAGAAAAAAGTCTGACTTGAGCTCTCGAAAAGAACGCTTGCGTTCCGTTCGTTTTTATCTCGATACCTGGAAATTCAACCCTTTTTGGGGATAACAGAAGTCGCGAACTCCTCTAGTTTAGGATTGAGTTATCGTGGTTATATCTTTAACCTACACCAAACACAGTTCTTCGGCGTGAAAACGCCCCTGGTTTCAGGAAGAAATACGGCAGTTTTCGTTGTTTATTTAATATCACAGTCTTGTGACTGGATAAGATAATCTTCAGAAGTTATTACCGCCACTATAATTATCGTAAGAACTTTCCGTACCGTTCCGTCAAGCATTTCGGAATGTATCTGTATTTGTTTCTCTGGGAATCCCCCAGCCGGCAGCTGTTCGACCCAGTTTCACCGTACGTCGCTCGAGTGCGCAGCAGAGCCTATCATAACAGCTGTTATTAGTTTAAGTGAGTGTAAAAAACCAGTATAAAAGGTTTTGTGCTAGTGTTTATAACCAATTATGTATTAATGTTATTATCACCGAACGTATTGGGATTTATTATTATTTGTAAGTTTATCTTATCTTATAACTATATTATTATTTCCGAAATTATCAAACATTTGTTTATGTTCTTGAGACGAACCATTTATACATTTCGCAGTACAAGTGAACTGCGAGATTCTTATGCATCCTATAAAAAGTTGCTATTGTTTACTGTTTGTAACTGAAACTTGTTGTTTCCTGTTTATTTTGTGCCACTTTGGCGTCGCTGTTGCGAACTCACATTTAAATATTTGTGATCGTTTCGTGTGTGAATATATGCTTGATTATAACTTTACCTGCTGTTTCTTTGTGCCAACACACGAAATAAAGTCTGTTACAGGGAACAAAAAAGCTTTGGAAAACATTGTGGAGCTCCGCCTGCACATTGGAGTACGACGAAGTAAGTATTGTATTACCGATCAGCTGTCGCGGGTGGAACCCCACTTCTTTCTTCAGCACCAAAGGCCAGGTCAGCCAATTAGCCTTGGGGTTGGCTGGTCATTTATATAGGTCAAAGATTACTAAAACTGGCGCCTTCTCCATTTAAACCCTTTCTGTTATCAATATCCACCGAAATCTCTTTTTTACGACCTGGCCCATTCTCCGAACCACTGAGCAAGCCGTTTCATAAGGCATATCTAAGTTATGGTATGTTACGTCACCTCTCGGGGTCACTAAAGCCCGTTGTACACGTAACAGCTTCGTGATATTTATTTACATTGTTAGAAAACCGTCAAATCAGAAGTGACACACAGAATCACTATTATTCCATTCATTAATGATGAACACACAGGAATTCTTTGTTTATTTCAGAAAATAATTTACATTTTATCTGTTCTAATTCCGTTAGTACATTACGGTACTTTAATGCATTTTGTTTAAAATTGTACGAGATATCGTTTTGGTTAAATAAAATTTAATGGCAATTAAGTTAGTTACGCAGAAATGATACACAAGCTTCCATTTGAAAGGTAAACCACATTGGCCAATTTGTGATTAATAATTTCCGAATATTAACTCGTTTCTTTATCTGTATTGTTTCTTCTTTGCGTCTTTTGCGTTCTTTCAGGATTTTTTTCATTTGGTCGTGTTGCGCATTCTTCTTTTGTAACATTGAGATACGGTATTTTATATTGGAAAGAAAACTACAATTTATTAATTAGTATGAATTCTAACTACCAAGAAATCTACCTTAAAGAAAAATGTTGCAAAAGATACAAATCATATACCTTAAATGAAAGAGAAAATCTTTGTACCAATTGAAGCATGAGGCAGGTATGTGAGTTTGAATTGTTTGTTATAACTAGTGAAATAAGAGTTTTCCACAGTTTTCCACATGCAGTCTTTTATTCAGGCTCACTAACTAATTCAGTACATCAAATATAGATCTATATACACACCTTTTATTAATTTTAAGTAAAAGCAGCGTTTCATCATTAACGTAGTATTTTTAAATAATTGAATAGTTTTTCCCTAAGACACTTTTTTATAGGCAGGCAAGAATAAAACTTTAAAAGTAAAACAGTAAGTTTCCATTCTTTGTCATTCAGAGATTTATTAATTCCTGGTTGCTATCAAGTACGAGAATTACAATCGATTATTGATTTGTCTTTCACTGCTATTTCAAAAAGGTGTCTCTTATAAAACAACAAAATCTTTACTACAAACTTACCTCACCATTTAAAAAGCAGTAGAGTACGGCAATAAAGAATCCTTGAAAAGTAGTTAAAAAGTAAGTACTATAAGACCATAGAGCAAACTTCCAAGCCTTTTTGAACAAACGATAATCCATTAGAAATAAAATGTTAGCGATCCCCATTAATGGAAGGAGAAAAATTGCTGCTCGTACAGCTTTCCTGAAAAATAAGTTTGATACAAGAATTTCCAAATTACTATACAACTTTACTATACCTTACTTGTTGAATCTCGCTAGTGTGACTTTGTCTAAGTTTAACAATTAATACTCTTATAATGTTTAGTAAAAACATTAAATTGACCTATAAAGAAAAAACTTAATAAACGAAGTTTTAAAATGCAGGCATTATAATAACGTACAACGATGACTCCGCTTCTAGGTCCTTCCAATATCCAATAATACGGAAGAAAATAGTAAAGATACCAGCAACTGCAATAAAATATTTTAATATAGCTAGAATCTTGACTTTAATAATGTCTTGCTTTTCAAGTTCACAAGTATTCAGTGCTTGTGACTTTATTGACTTTGTAAGTATGTACTACACCAGAGGGCGAATTAAATAAATCATGATCTTTTGGAGTAAATTCCTAATTTATTCAGAATTTGTGGCAGTTTTTTCAACGTTAATTTCAATGTTTACTCAAATTTAAACTTGTTTTACTTTCCACTTAAAAATATTCAAACATTTTTTATTTTAATCGTTTTTGAAAATTTCAGTTTTGCTATTCATGTGTCATACACTTAATTTTTCACGTTATACATACTTACAAAAACCACTCAATAGCTCTACTTTTACATTAATTTAGATTTTAAAGTTTGTTAAAAGATAAACACATTTCATTACTCGTTGCGAAGAGCTTATAAAAAATAATTATTCGTAAAAGCCCTTTCTAAGCTTCATACAAACAGTTTTTGTATAAACAACGATTTTCATTGTTCCATAGGACCTGCAAGCTTTTAATAGTTTTTCATGGTTAATGAAAAAGTAGCTTAAATGCGAGGAGTTTCACATGAGCGCAAGCAAGCAACTGATAAATGAATCTTAATTGTAACAAAAATTTATTAGCACATTTAAGCAGCACAAAAAAAAAATTAGCATTAAAAGAAAATAAAATGGGTTACCCTGTATTTACTGTAGCAACAGTCATTATAATCGCCCAAATCGCTGTCATGAATACAGGAATACACCATCCAATCCAAAAATATAGTTTCATGTAGGAATATTCTTGAAAGACTGTTACGGTAATTACATTGTGAAGATACAAACCTTCAATAAACATCCACATAAACATAGCCGTTTTAGCATATTCCAGTAAAACGTAACAAGCCTCGCAGAGATATTGCTATAAGAATTTAAAAAATTATTTTGTGTTATTACAAATGTTCATTGAAAAAATTACAAAAACAGTAACATGTTTTTCTTCATTGATTAGTAGAGTGAATGCTATTTACAATTCAATGTAGATTACACAAACAATTTAGATGAGACTGCAAAATAACCAGCAAATTTAATAATAAGTACACACATTTCCAGTATTCAATCCTCGACATATTTAAAAAAAAAGTTTAACGTTAACCTTCATTTGATATTGTTTCAAGAGAAGACTAAATTAGAAAAAAATATTTAAAAAAGGTCTCTCCCTCGCGTCGCGTCGTCTTAAAGTAGTTTTTCTGAATACTTTATATGTTGTCAAGCATCTTCAATATTTGTCATTTCAGAGCTCTAAACATCTAAATCCTCAATGTTTTAACTTCACCTAGATAAGTAAATAAATTTTTGCTATGCTAGAGTCACCTGAAGATCCCTTGAGACATCTTGAGATAGGATCACATTACTCAGTTCAACTGTTTGTTGCATGTATGGTCTGTTATAATTATTTAAAAGCAAGTTAAACACTCTGTTATGTTTCTATAATTTTACATAATGTACTGCGTACAATTAGTTTTTTTATCAACAGTTCCAATGAAACAAAATATGGCTCACGTAGATCTATTAACTGATACATAAAACAAACTATTTGCTATGAAAACAAGTTCTTCTAACTTGATGAAATGGAAAAGCACTGTTTGACATTAATTTGTCATCCTCTCTCGGGCTATATGTTGTGGCCGACGCACGGTGGTCAATTAGCTAGAAAAAATGTAGAAAATGGAATTTCTCATTTCAAAAAAATAATAGTTACGTAGCAAGTTAAAGAGTCAATTGTTAATGTACTGTAGATTTAACAGGTTTGGACTGGTCCAATTTGTTGCGACCAACGTTAAAAGTAGAAGTATTGTATTGACGCACTTATGCTATAGCAAAGTGTTGTGTCGATGAGCAGTCTTTTGTTTACGTTAATAAAGTTTTGCATATTTATAGTATTAGTTTGTTGTTGTAAGTCTAATAAGAACCATTTCTAGTAAGGAAATAACTTTATAAAATAGCATAATTCTTAAAGTTTACCGGATGGTACATAAATGAGCTTGCGGTAGTTAAACAAAAAAAGTTTCACGACAAATTTTATTCTGTTTTGTAGGTTTGAGTTTCTACTTCAAAATCTATAATAAATCTTTACTTAGTTTTACCAATAGTTTCTTCTGTTTTAATTTATTGAAGGGAAACACGAACGATGGAAACACGGAAAGACGTTTTCTTGAAGATGTAGAAAAGGTAATAAAAATTATGAGCATAGATAAAACTTTTAGTGTAAGTTCCTCTACAATATTAGACACAATATCAAGTGGATATGCTATAAATACGACAAAGTTTAAAAAGTACACGATAAAAACTGCAAAACTCTATATAAAGCTATATGATTGTATCCTATGCCAGTAAGCCTCCACAGGACATTAATACACGGACCAGATGCGTTGGGCCATTTTATGTGTCCAATTGGACAGTTGCCTGAAGACGCTTTCCTGGCTCGCCATAAAGAGTTTAGAAAGTTTCGTGAACATCACACCTGGAAGATGTCAAAATGTAATTAACACATTTGCTCTTGATATCTTCAGATCCTTTAATTATCAGCATTCGAATGCTACCAAAAAGAAAATGTGGAAGTTTGTCAGAAGAGGTCAGATCTTTCCTTCAGATCCCTGATAAAGCAGTACACTCTGTAGAAGACTCTGTCGATGACCAGGAGAAAGAAGACATATAAAATGATAAAGAATATTTATTCATTTATTTATTTATGTTTTTTGTGTACCATACTTAATAAAATATAATTTTTTATTTTTGGTAATTTCTAAGGTTAAGTTTGCGTAATAAAAGTCATAAAAGGTAAATTTTGCGTTTTGTTTTACTAGAGTGTACTTCTGTTACCTTACATATCATAATGTAGTGATTAATAATTTTGTCTTCCTAAATGAGCAAAATTGATCACCGTACGACGGTCCAATTCCGTCTTTTGCAATAGTTCTGCACTCTCCTCTTTCCTCCAGATTTCTATGTATGTATATTCTTGCTGATTTCATCCAACAGGCATTTTACCAAATGCGCATAATGTAGCAGCATCACCACAAATAATATTTTACTAATGTTTAATCATCGTTGACCAAGAATCAATACTTGCAAACAAACATAAAAACCATGGCTTCATAGAAGAAACAACGCCACTATCAAATGTAAGACTGAGGATAAAACTAAAAGCAATCAAAAAAGAAACTAAACGTTTAACAAACACGCTAAATAATAAAAACCTAAGGTATAGGTAAAAAAAATAGTTAAGACAGGAAATATAGGAAATAACATCTGGCTATGAACAAAAATTAGAAAAATATACAGACAAGGTAAAACATAAAGTGGTTGCACTAACAAGGTTAGACAAGACAATGAGAGAGTTAAATAAGACAAAAAATCAATTGTTAAACGCAAGAAAAAACTAAATAATTTTAGACTGAGCTATTTAGTCTAAATTCGAGTTTCACAGTGAAACTGCACATTGCGTTAATGAAGAATCTAACGATACTGCCATATGAAGCAAATATGCGTGTGCAAAGAAACAACCTAGAGAAATGCCTAAAATGTCCATAGATTTGTCATCATAAAACTTGCCTAACAAATCTAAGATGCTATTTAGTTTTTATATAATTTTCTCCAACATAATCCTAATACAAGGTGTTTCCTAGGTCAGTAACCCGACATAAGAAACAGGATTTGGTATGAGCTGCACTACTTATCAATTTATACTGAACTTAAACAATCTGTTTTTAACGTAAGAGTGTTTTTAGAAAAGGAGAGCCACTTTGATTTACAAGATTTTTGAGTTTACAAACATTTAAAAAAATTATTGCAATTATTAAATAGTTTGTTTAATAACAAAAAAAAAGATTTTTGCCTAGTTCATAAATGAGACTGTTTTCTGCAAAAATGCATAAACATAATATTCAAATCTCTTCTCCATGTTAGAATCAGCTGAATACTACACTCTCCAACCCTCCCTCCCCTTACATCTTATTTCCAGTATGACGAGTTTTAAAAGAAAGAATGGCGTAGTTTACAAAATAAATTGACATAAAGTCGGCAATCTCTCCACAATCGTAAGTTATCATAAATTAGTCAGAATTAAGTTACAAATAAATATAAAACTGAATAAAAAAAATAAATTTAGAAACAACAGAAACGGACTTTACACTCAAGTTTTAATAGACAACCAAAAGAAGTACAGAAAGAAAATTAAAAATTAATTACAAAATCAAAGTTTCCCAGAAATATATATAAACGAAACCAAAGCAACACTAACAACAACATTATAGACTGGTTTAAAAAATCGTCTTAAAACAAAAACAAAAACAACAATAACAAAATGTTTTCTAATACAGTAAAAGAAATGTTTAAAAAAGAAGATATTTAGTACGCCAATACAAACAGTAAACTAATAAATATATAAAATGAAATAAATTGATGAGAAAAATTATACAACTGAACAAGATAAGAAAACAAGAAAAAAATTCAAGAATTTATTGAGACAAGTCAAAATATGAAAATACTGAGATCTACATCAGAAAAAAATATAAAGAGAGCACTAAAATACAAACAAGAAGATATAAGAAAAAGCAAAAAAATCAGTAAGAGTTCAAAGTTTGACAAAGAGCAGCAGACCACCTCTTGATTATTAAGGTAGGTGCTTAAGAAAAAGCAAATGAATACCATCTCTATGTACCTAGCATTAATAGGCTGAAGAAAAGCTCTTGACAGCATTGAAACGTGGGCACCACAACAAGCTTTATTAAGCAGTGGTACATGGCATTCATTCAAAACATCTACCAAGAAGCAATATAATGTTAAATTACAAAAAGAGACAAAATCAATCCCAATAGTTAAAAGAGTTTGTCAAGGAGATCCTTTATTCCCTATGCAATTTATAATGATCCTTGAAGACGTATTTCATAATCTAAATTGGAAAGAAAAAGGTATAAACATAAATGGCAACTGTCTAAACAATTAAAATACGTAGACTATATCATGTTATTTGCAACAAATGAAGAACAAGTATACAATGATATGATACATCTAAGATAGTTAGATTACAAACACAGAAAAAACAAAACTTTCAAAAAAGAATAACTACAAAATTAAAAAGAAACATCTTAGAACAAGTGGGAGAATATACATTTCTCGGCCAAAGAATAACATTTAGTAAGGAAAGTCAAAAATTGGAGATTAAAAGGAGACTGAAACTAGGATGAGCCGCGTTTGGCAAAGTAGGTTACAAACTTAATAATAAAAGGTTTCCCAACACCTAAAAACAAAATGTTTGCTAAATGTGTATTGCCAACAATGATCCATAGCGCACAGACATGGATTTTAACTAATTATAAGGAAAACGCAGACAAATTAATAAAAACCCAAAGAGCTTGGGAAGTATATATAACGCTGAAAGATAAGAAGAAAAACACCAAACAAAACAACAGACGAAACGCGAAAGTTCTAGACTGGAGCTGATGGTCAAAGAAGTAAAAGAATACGGGGAAGAAAATAGAAAGAAAAAAAGAAGGTCTACATCCATAGTCGAATTGAAGAGGGCCCAATAAAGAAAGAATATTCAAATCTATTAAAACTAAATGAAATGTACTTACAAATTCAAATACTACAGTAAACGTTTGTTTTAAGGTGTTTTAATATCCGTACCTCCAGAGGCAAACTATGCTAAGTCCAAAACCTTCATTTTATAGGAGAACGGTTTGAAAAATTAGTTTGTATAGCAATCGATGTCACTCCATTGTTTGGTTTTGCAAACGCTGTTTAATCGTAGACACTAATGTTTATTATCAGATAGCTAACATAACAGCTAAAAAATCTTTAATTTATTCTTTTTAAGTGACTTAACATGATTTGCCAGAAAGAAAACAGGAAAGAATACTAATTTGGGCTTAATAAATGAAGAGCAAATAGTGTCAAGTCGATCAAAATTGAGACCGCCTCTGGCTTGAGATCATCTTAGTTTCTAAGCGGCTCTCTTCGTGATGAGCTGTGATAGAAATAGAATGAAACTAGCAAATAAAAAACAATTAATTTTTAAGTAACTTAACATGCTTTATCCAATTTTGCTAAATTTTAACTTAACATAGTTTATCTCTGGGGTACGGATATAGACTCGGCTATGGTGTCCTTAAGCAACGTCTACTGACACTGCATAAAAAAAGCAATACAATGGCCGAGAAAGAGGGAGCCATACACTGATGTCTGATTTAACGTTGCAAAAGAAATCTACAAAAAAGTGTAAAAAATATTCAAGTAGAATGTGCATAATTACTAAACTAATAACAAAAGACTGATAGAAAGAATAAGACAGTGTCGTGTAGAATGGTTATTTATACGTGCATACGAAATTTAAAGATAATCGTACAAAAAATTTAATTGATATAGTAAAACTTGAGACGTTTAGTCTTTTTTTATTTCTCTTCAAACATAGGTTTACTAATAAGTAATAATTCTTGCTGAACCTCTGAAGCAAGATACTCAAATTTAGACACGCTCTGTATACTAGAAATAATAATAAGAAGACATAAAATAAAATAATCGCTTGTAGTGCCTGTGTGGTCAAACCTTATCCTCCACTGCAAAGAAAAACAACTCTACACGAATAACAATGCTTGCATAATATGCATTGTTGTACGCTAGCAGATGCATCTTGAAAATATTATAGAAAGATGCGCACAAAAGAAAACAATAATATAAGAAAGTTACGAATAAAATTCCGCAGCCTTTCAAATTTATTATTAGCTCATTAAAATTGCTAAATTGCTGCTTTGAAGCTGTAGTACGTTTTTTGGTAATTAATTTGTTATATATCTTAATTTGTTTGGAAGTTAGGGTACATAAACGAGCAAAGCACAATAATTGCTTTAATTCTCGATCTTTATGAGCCATATCGCTTTGAACGTAAATCATTGCTTTCACATAACAAGAGATCAGGGGCCTTTCGATAAGTTGATAACTGCTGGTTGCACAAAAAGATAATGTCAGCCAAAACATCATTTCTCTATGTTTCGTAGCACCCATTGGTCAAGCTTAGTGCGAATATAATTACTATAATTGTTGTTTTGTGGCTGAGGTTTCGGATTGCGTCTCCTTAATTGATTTCTCTTTGTCAATTAATATAATCAGGGAGAGTGCATCGCATTTCAGTCGATGAATTTGAACATTGATAGAAGTAAAATAACCACGTTGTTAACTATACTGGTTACTGTAGTCATGTAAGCCATGATAAATAAATACAATAGAATTGTCTGTTTAACTCATTAATTCTTTCCCACCTGCCTATTTTACATTTTCCTATTGAACTTTATTTTTATATTTTCGCGCTGAAAGTAACACTGAAAAAACACATTTTAATTTTGAAATTCCTATGTTTATTAAAGTAAAATGTTTATTTAATTCTAAATTATACACCATGTATTTATTTTATAATAAGTACCCACACTGCATCGAGAATAAAATAAAGGAAGTTGGACACATAATAAATGAGTTATATAACGTTTCTCGTTCAATTCAGAATAACCATACCTTTTGTTGCTTCAATCGATTTGCAAAAAGCTTGTGCATTATTTTGTACCATTATACAGTAGACCGAGTTTGTGTATCACAATAACTGCATTTTATTCGAGTACTTTATGTATGTATACAAAACACCGTCTTTTTAAACGAAAACAGTTTTTGAATACAAAAGCGGTTCGATTCGTTCTTTCTGTTATTTGTTTGGATCTTATTAACCAAGTCATTTTAATTTTTGCGTATTTTATACGGTGTATCTGTACCAAGTCGTCAAAAATTATAATTATGGTAACCTTCAGTAACTAACTGATGACGTTTAGTATAAAAACTTAGGTGCTACATTTTCTTGAATAACTTTTGAACTATTTCAGGAAATGTGATCCAGAAGAAAAAACCTTTGTAGCAAACGTCATTAATCTTGTCACTGGAGCTACCATATAATTTAGCAGAAGGGGTTTAGATAATACTCTGCTTGTTACAACAGAAAATACTTAAGACTTATACTTTTAAATAAAAGCAAGATAACAAACTTACCGTATTCTCTATTAATTTATAATCAAAGCTTTGATCTATATAAATAACTAATCTTACTATAACTTGTAAAATGGTAGCTATAAATAAGTTTTTATGTATCTTTGTGCGATTATTTCTTAAAACTCTGAAAAATGTATTATAAATTAGTACATAAAAGTTAAATAAAAAACTTAATTTCTGTTTTACCTGTATCGACAAAATATAAACAGCGAAATTGCTAACGAGACTAAAGATACTCCAAGTCCAATCATCTCTATCAACCTTGTTCGATAAGCAATCTGGAAACAAACAATCCATGAAATTGTTCACTTTAAATTTAACATACATAAATCATTTTATATATTCGCATGTCGTTTATTTCCTTTTAGAACGTCACAATAGCCGCTTTTGTCCTTTAGCCCCTTCTTCAAGAACACCTCACAGCTAAATAAATGCTTTCAAGTAACAGCTTTTTTTATTTACGAGGGTTTGCGAGGGCATAATACTCAGTTGAATTTTAAATCTTTATTTCATCTCTTGAGGGAGCTTTATGCAAACCAGTCCAGCGGCGATCAGAGCTTACTTTAAATATATAGAGCATATAAATTCCTAATGATAATTTTAATAATTTATCGTTTTCTGACTATTGTTAATCGTGGTTCATTGGGCTTTTTGCTTGCTTTATGGCGCTTTTGGATGACTGAATTAATCTTGAGTAAATGTCTAACACTTTTTGTTAGGGGGTATTGATTTAAAACGTTGCGCCGTGCGCCGTTGGCAAAATTTCAATTATTTAATCATCTTTAATATTTAATCAGTTTTAAACTTTGTCGAAACAGTAAAACGCAGTGCAACTAAATGTTTCTACTCTTACAAACCAAAAAAGCTTCTGGGTTTTTAGAATCGGTCTTAATCAAATGTATGGTGAATATTCTGGAAGCTTTTATTGGTACAAGCTTTTAGTTATAATAAATATTTACGATAATTTTCTTTTGGATTGATTGATAAGATAGTGCTCTGTTTCAGCTGAGGTTTGCCCAAGTCGCGATAAGATCAGAAAAATTTGGTCATGTCAACATAAAAAGTTCAATTTCTTTACATCACCAATGCTGAATTCTCGCAATTCAATGTCCCAGCACTAATGATCAAGACCTTAATTTAGGGAAACATTTTATTCTATTTTGTAACAATGGGATTCTGGGTTAACAAATGTAGAGTACAGTGTGGTCCAATTTCGATGGGATTAAATGGGTAACTTTCTTCTTAGCACAGATAAATAAAAACGGCTTAAGTACTTGTGACCTCTTTTTTTATGCTTATTCCATTACCGTTGCCAGAAATAAGCTGCCATCTTTTGTTTGTTCCCTAGAGAGAAAAAGTAAAAAATGGCCGATTTCTTCATTTTGCTGTAACTCCTTTATTTGCGAAGCTACAACAAAATCATTTTAGCATTGTTGAAGCACTTTCTAACATAGAGTTCAATGCCGTCAGTCGTTTTTTTCAGTCCTTTCCATAACTGCACTGTAACTTAAAGTTTAATTTCACTTTTTCTCTCTGGAAAAAAAACAAAAGGTGACAGCTTATTTCTGGCAACGGTAATGGAATAAACATGAAAGAAGAGTACCTAAGCCGTTTTTATTTATCTGAGCTAATAAGAAAGTTACCCATTTAATCCCATCGAAATTGGACCACACTGTACAGTTTCTAAACAATAATATTGCATGATTCATTTACTTTCGATTTCTAAAAAGAAGTCTTTGGTTTTATCAACTATGGTCAACTTGGAACAACTTCTTAGAAAAGTGCAAAGGTCATTAAAAAGGGTATTCTGAACTTTGAATCATTTGCCTTTCATTCGCACTAGAGAGCAAGCGCACTGATCAACAGAAGCTGTCGATAAAGTCAAAGGACATACACTGACCAACAGGGTCGAGTTCAATGTAGTTTTAAAAATCCAAGGGATTATCAGTTCTTTAACAGTGAAAAACTCAAAAAACAATAAAAACTGCTTGTTTTATGCACAGTGAAATGAGAGGCTAAATAGCTTAACTAATTTTTACTCAGTGCTTTGCATTACTTGTCGATAAATATCAAAAAGGTAGAGATAATCAACTATGATTAGCTTGACCACGTTTTAAAAAAGATTGGTCTGATCAATTTTGTTTAAGCTGCAAATGAAAGAAAATGATTATAAATTTTTAGATGAGGCCAGAATCTGGTTGCAAATGGTAAGAATTAAAGAAATATATGCAGTACAAAACGAAATAAGCTGTAACCCTCAGAGTCAGTCTTGTTATATCTCGGTTTTACACTTCCACATCAAGGCCGACGCTAGACCATTTGATGCCTATGCAGAATGCTTCATGAGGTAAACAGGGCGAGGTTGTGCGTTTAATGTCAATTACAGTTGTCTTATTGACAACGAAGCAGACGTGATCGCTGTAGCACCTATGGCAAGTTGTCTCATCTGCACGTTCACGTCTACGTAAAGGAGGTATAAATACATAGAAGATCGCGTAGATAACGTGATAGATTGCAGTGCACTTGTAGTAGAAGTAATATGCTCTTCTCAGTTATTTGAGACTGGAAACTGTTAGACAGTGAACAGACCCGCCGCTTTCTTAAGGTTTCTTCTCATACCAACCAGGTTAGACACCTTTTCCACGAAATGTTCAACTATGTTTTTTATCCTATATTACCAATCATTACCCTCCATGATTGAAAAGGCATATACCCTATATCGGCTACTTGATTTTGATTTAAAAATATTTAGAATTCATGTAAATAAATACGGTACAAAAAATTTGCTTTCAATTAAATTTCAAAGCTGCACGCAATACTAGGAAGCAAAACGTTTAAAACTGATCACACATCACGCTGTTATATTTCTTGGAAAAACGAGACAAAAATGGCGATTTTATTTTGAAAAATAAATCTTTTCAAAAGGACAAAATGTTAAATCGAGGTCCAAATGCAGGTTTTTTGTCCGGTTCCAAACACAGTCTCGGTAACATTATTTTCGATTGAGCCGGAAATACCATCAACTTTGTGACGTAAACTCTGTTATGATTTTCACTATAAGACTAGAGAAAAATGATTTCTATTAAGGATGTTATAACTTGGGACCAAAAAATCTGGAACGTCCAATATAGGTAGTTGGGTTTCTCGATAACCAAATGCTCTAGCTTAACTCTTCTTCTATCTATTTATATTCGTGGCAGTTAAAACTCCAATACAACTGCAAAAATTCTGTTTGTTCATTTGTTTTCTCCCATATCGGTGCTGCCAGTTGTTCTTAAATCAATCTTAAATTAGATAAGCAGTTTGAATTTTGTGTGTGTATATATTTCCCTCAAAACTTCTTTCTTAATAATAGATAATACTGAAAAGCCTTTACAGTTCTGCATTCCTTGTTAAAAAACACTCTTAGATACTTGAAAGTTTTCAGCAGAGTTTAAATTTTAGACATGACCACTCTGAATTATTGTCATCGACTCCAAACAGAGAGGTTAGGTAAAACAAACCGGGCTATTTTGGTTAGTTATTTAAGCTTTTTAGATTTCCTGGATTCTTTGAATCAATCTAGCATTATATTTATCTAAGACGCAATGCAACACTGTCGATTAAAACCTTTTTAAAGTAATACCAAGAACTAATATCTAATGTGTCGCATCCTGGTTCAACCTAAATGTTTGGGCTTGAACTGAGCTGAGCTTTATGAGTTTATGCAGGACTTTTTCGGATCGCCCTAGCTTTACAAGCTGATTAAACTGTTTGAACAAATCAAGTTTTGAGTAAATGGTTTTTTTTCAAAATATAACAAAAATGTTTGTTGGGTTTTTCATGCTACTTCAAGGTTACTTAGGACAAAAAAAGCAAAATTGGACGTAATTAATTTGATTAGTACAGAACTTGAGTCATCATATTGTGGACTATAGATATAGATGTCGCATAGGTAGAAACATTGAAACTTATAGGTAAACAATCTTAAAGCAAACGTGATTAGAATTTTGTTGGTTCCCAGCAATAAAGGGTACATAAAAGAATAGTAACGTTGCCTGTTTTGGGCAATAAGATCTGGTTTGGTTTAATTCTTGTTACATGTTCTTCCACTTTTTATAATTTGTATATTATTGACTCAGTTGCTCTATGTATTAATTTGCTTTAATCATACAAACCTCCATACATTTGTCAAAATCCATCTCCTTACACATATTGATCAAATCTCTTAGGCGAGGAAGAAAACAATTATCGTAATATGTGTAACCTTTTCCTTTCATATGTGTTATGTTATTGTAATCCCAACTGCCATCACTCCCGCATATTCGATAAGCAAATTCTAAAAGAGAATTAATTTAATATTAAACCCTTTGATAATAACAAATGTGTGCATTAATATCTGATGGTAGTTTATCTATTTTAATTTATTGTGTATGAGGGTGATTTTATCGAGATTCTACTAAAATGTCGTAGAGGTTTACTTACGTGATGCGTTTGTTCCTTTTTTCCGAGGACAGAACTTTGTAATATTAGTTCCTGCTGGAGTTGGGGGCCAACATAATTCGTTGTCAAATACATGCTGACAGTATTCTGCAAAAAGTTTTCAACCTTTAGTATATTTGAATAAATTATTCTATTTTATCAAAATTAATTATATACAAAAAAATTGTTTTGAAAAAGTATTAAGGTCTTGTTCAGTCTAGCACATTTTTTTTACAGCAATTGATAGTTGTGTATTTACTACGTAAAATGTTTTTTTAATTAAAACTTTTTTAATTATCATGCTGTAAGTATAAACAAACAATTATTCAAAAACATTCAACAAGTTGCTGTATAGAATGATGCTTAATGATAATAATCTACACTTTAATATATCGTAAGATGTAATTTAATTTCTTGTTTTGAAAATTTACCTTCAGCAAAATAAGAAATATATTTTACTAGGTAATGCAATTTACTTCGTCGAAAGTAGAATGTGAGGAGATTACAAACCGAAATCCTAAACCGTTTATCTATTACACATATTAGTACTATCTGTAAATCGATTCGCTTGAAATTTCTTGTAAGTACAACATGAAAAATGAAAAGTAAACGGCGACTTTAAAAAAAGTTAATTTAGACGTAGATGTATTACATCCAATTTAACTACAGTAGGTAACATTATGTCGAGTTCAAAAATTATTTATAAGCTAAAAAATACATTATTCTGCTGCTTAGCTCTAAAACACGGTTCAAAATAATTAGGTTAAAATATCACGAGTGCTTTTTTAGAAAATATACGTAAATTCTCTTTCACTTGATTTAAGTGCGTCGTAATTTTATGATAAGAAGGAATTTAAAGTGGTCCTAGATGAACTTTTGCGGTTAATGGATTTGGAGGTATGATCCATTAAAAGAGGCATTGATATCTCCAACGCTTAAACTATTTGGAAATATATTTTCTTACTAAATATTATACGTATATGTTTGCTTACGTTTATCAATAAGAAGTTGCAAAATCAACGTTAAAGCCGAGAGTTTGCCTATTCAGCATCTCCTGAAATAAATTGAATAGCTTTTTAGATACAACTCGTCAAAGTAAGTATTTACAAAAAAAAGGTAGAAGTGCTATTTTATCTTTCTTGTAGTTTGCATACAAGATATTTCATATCAAGCGAGCTGGTAAATTTTATTTTGCAGTTTTTAATTTTTTTTTTCAAATATGACTATTCCACTGCACCTCCTAAAATAATCAGAAATTTAAGTTATTAATTATTATTTATCTGTTTTATTTTCTAGTTCCACGGATTTAACTCCTCAATCGGGAGAGCTAGAAAAGCTTATGATTAATAATTTGCAAGCAATTCTCAAAGATCCACCTAATCATTACCTTAAAAAGTACAATAAGTCAAATTCATAAGAAATCAAACTATGAAGCAAAACTTCTTTCCAAATTGGATCATTTGATATGAAATTACCTTTACATAATAGTAATGCTTCTTGTATGATCTTTCTATCGCTAATAAATTTCAAGATACGTATGAACCTTCCAGACATAGTATGTAACAGACGTTTGTTTACGTCTTTATTTATACAAAAAGAATGGTACAAAAGGTGCAATTACAAATTACTATAAGTTATATAGATAGACAGTTTTACAAATTGCAGTCTACTATATTTTTCCTCTCTCAACACTTTCCTTCAATTTGTTAAGCATGGAAAGACTTTTGAAACGGAAAATAGAAGTAGTTGGAGTTTCATTCTTTTTCGCCGTCTTTGTTGCTCTTGCCCTTGATATCATTTTCTTAGTTCTTCCCCACCTTTGTTTGTCACCTTTTTTGGACAGAATTGTAATATTCAATCGGCGAATAGAAACAATAATAAGTGACTGAGTGGTGTAGACATTTCTTGCCTCGGTATGTCAAAAGTTTGTGATTTATGTTTTGGCTATCGCTAAAAGATGTCATGTTGTTTTTCACTGTGGTTCCGGCATAGTAACCACTCCCACTAACCACAAGTATCCATTTTCGTGTATCGATAGCTTCCGTACCACTTTAAGTATAAGCACCCGAATGATAACTTTCCCTACAAAGCTATTGGTCTTTGAAGCCAAAACTTTTTGTTTCTTGTTTAGAAAAATGGCTCTACCTTGATGAAAGTAAGTCGGGTTGCTACTAAAATCTTTATTAAGCGTGTCTACGTGTTTCAATCTTTAATGTTCTCATTTATCCAACAAATAAATTCAAGATTCATGGTCTTTACATATTTAATAAGTTCAGCTTCAGTAACGTTAAATCAGCATATTCCAGCTTTGTTGACAAAACTCCCAAAGAAGTTTGTTACCCACCAAACAGCATTGCCAAATACTTCAAGTATAAATATCCTGTAGTTAATTTCTAAAATTCATTACTACCCTAATCAGCCCCAACCACATCTTCACTTTTTCTATATCTTAAATTCATATCTAAAGTTCATTTAACATAGATACCTTAAAATTCTTTTTTGGTCCACCTAATGAACGCATTTTGCATTACTTTAGAATTTGCTATAACAATTAACTACTGGCTGGCTTTGTAGTTAGCATTAACGTACATGAAAGAATGAATTAATTTTTTGTAGAATTCTCCTCCCATAAAACATTTTGATCTTCTATACAAATGCGTAGATTTCACTTTCACAGGTTCTTAACCCGTCTGCAATCTTGCACATTAAATCCCTTTAATAAATTTCGTAGGTAAAGAGGTTAATTGAGGAACATTTCATTTTCATCTCTTTCTATGTTAATTCCTAAAAACGAATTCAGATCACGCATATTCTAAATGTTAAATTCATTTTTCACAAAAGATATTACAATCTCAGTATGAGTTTTATCATTTCCAGCTGCAATAGTATCATCAGCAGTCCAATTTCGTATTCTTGATGTTTTAACGTTTTTATACAGGATGTTGTTTAACGATTTGTAATGTCAACAGCTATTAAAACGCTTTTTTCCAACTTTGTTCCATCGAACGTGCAGTATCAAGAGTGGCTCGATTGATACACCATTTTAGAGTGTAAGCCACTGTATATACAATGAGAATATACTCCGTTCATGATGTTTCTGGGTCGTTACAGGCCATGCTTTCATTTTGTTAGGTTGGAAGTGTTTTCTTTTTTTTTTTGAAAATTGTCGACCTGCGGCTGCATTTGGCGCTGTTGCACAATCAAAAATTTTGCATAAACGTTTAATACCAATTAGTTTTGTTTTGTTAAAAAAAATCAAGTTTTCGTTATATTTACAAAGTTAGAAAAAAAAGACAACAGCGTGAGGTTAAACTGTTATAAAATCATAACTTTAAAGCACATTAAGCGTCAATAAGATTCTACAAGCCGAGTTAATAGATAAACAACCCGGTTTATAATACTCAAACTGTCATTCTTCCACAGCCATATAGAACTCAGAAACATCGTAAAAGCTGTACAGTTTTTTATTTATAAAAATTTCTAAATTCATTGTCATGTGATTATTCCGATTTACTTTCCAGATGATGAATAGTGAAATGAGTAAAGTCGTCGATGAATGTTAAGAAGTACCTTTTTCCACTCCATGAGCAAGGATCAATTGAACTGCAAAGATCTGAACAAAGTAACTCCAGGGGTCTCTTTGTTGGTGGTGCATGAGGTATCTTAGTTTGTCTTCCCTCGATACAAGTACTTATTTATCTTCGAATTTTTATCAATAGCAACAACCATCTCAAAATTTGCCAAACGGTTATGCTATATTTCCGCATCATTGTTTATAATTTGTAAGAACATGGTCGAGTTCAAGCCAAATTTCATAAAGGTCATTTTTCAACATTCAAGTTAAAGTCAGTTCTTGGACATCAAGAATACTTACTTTATTGTTTAGAAATTCAATTAGTAAACCGTACTTTGTTTTTCCAACAGATAAAAAATTCAAATGTTATGCTGTACATGTCTTGGTTATGTCCTTTATGTTACTTAGTGCTTCGATATTTACATATTTTTGTTAGAAGCATAGAGTCATTCGATTTCCCACACACACACTTTGATTTGATCATTTTTATTGAATGTAACACATCGTTCAATAAGTCCCGAGACTAACAACGAAAACAACATT
>VTPC01003136.1:0-15204 GCA_011009095.1 Ignelater luminosus
TTTGATTTTGTAGACTCATCTCCTCTTAGTACATTAAGGAAGTCAGTTAGTAAATATAAAATGTAACTTAAATTCAAATTTACAAAATAAAAAAAGAATTCACATGCAGTAATATTATTGAAGGCTTTAATAATATCTACATTTAAGGTCAATGTTGACTGGATTGCACTGAAATTCATCATCGTTTTTCACTGATGGTACATATTTTTCATGCATTATCAAGAACTTATGCAGTGCATTATAAAATCACATTTTCCAAGTGCGTCATAAGTTCTGGTCAATAGGAAATACTTATAAATTAACAAACAATGAGATGCCCAGTGCTAACAACAATTCAGTGCATGCCAACATACATTATTTGTTAGAAATGTTTACATTTTGTATCTGAAACATGTACTAGAACAATATTGAAATGCATTCATTTAATTGGATGTTTATGGCTAAACTGAGATGTTTTGTGCCCTAACTTGGATCAAGTAGGCCAATTTGAGGTTTATTTTCACTAAAAGATTGCAAATAGTGATTCCCTTTACAATGACATAGTACAAGTCTGGATGTGCCATTTTAAGATTTTGAGGTTAGGTGAACTGAAGCAAATACCAAATATTGGTATAATTCAATGAACTCAGCAATTTAGTTCTTAGCTTTTGAGTAATTGATGTAACTTACTGAATGACATAACCTATTATGAAATGTGACTTTCATTTATTTAGTATACTAAGTTAGCATTCCAGCAAAACTCAGCTTGCTGAGAACTTAGTGCAGAATAGCAGTATGTTGAATACAAATTGCTGAGTCCACTGAATGCACCTTACATATTGGGTCTCCCCTTTATATAAATTGACATGCTATTCTTCTTTAAATATTTTCATATAATTATCAAGTCAGGTATTCTTCACAAAAGCCATAGTCACATTGGGAAATCCTAGTGTTGCACTTTTCAGAACCGCAAGCATTACATAGGATAAAATCTAAAATTTTCTATCAAACCATGGCAACATCAACTTAATTCTTATTTTCTTTCACTTGACTTGACAAAAACAGTAAATAAATTTAATAAAAAAACTCATTTGTAATCAAATGTTGCTGTTCACTGTTAATCATGATCACTGTCCTTTCTTCCATATTTATAAACTTTAGTGCGATCTGTTGGTTGTTGTTTTTTGCCTATTAGTAACCAAGTTATGTGTCACAAAAATAAAGTTTTCTGTTTTTTGAGGTTATTTTAAAAACAAATGTCAATATTAGCAGTGTTGCCACTTTTTGCTGAAATGGTGTCTGTGACATTGACAGAATATGCATAATGAAAACTCAATTTTTGTTTAAAAACTAATGTTTTAGAAATTCTTAAAATAAATGTATTACTTACAGAATCATTAAGATTAATAACAGATTCACCACTTATTGAACCTGAACCTAATCTTTCTAACTGTATTGAAGGCATCTGATCTGCACTATCTTGTTTCACATCAATAATAATTACTTCTTCATGAACGTTGACCATTCCGCAATCTCTTGCAACAGAAATAGCAGTTCTAATGTTATCACCTACATAATAACGTAAAATTAGTATAAAGCATAAACAACAGAATAAATACAAACCTGTGATCATAACTGTTCTAATATTTGCATTATGTAATGCAGTTATAATGGGAGTCGTTTCTGGTTTTAAAGTGTTTTGTAAAATAACTAAACCTAAGAAACTCAAATCGCATTCAACAACTTCTCGTTTTACTTTTTGTGCATCTTTCCATTTAAATTTTGGCTGTAGCTGCTTATAAGCTAACGCAATCACACGAAAACCCTGGGCAGTGATTTCAGAAAGTCTTTGTTGGAAATTATGTGGGAGTGTTTCACTTCGACATAAAGCTTTAAGCTTTTCGGGGGCACCTTTTGTAAAAACTATCATAGATGGGTCACCTAATATTCGACATATCACAGACATACATTGCTGATTGGAAGAAAATGGAAATTGTCGAATTACTCCTATTTCATAAGGCAACTATAATATAACAAAAATCAAAATTAGAATTTATTATTTATATACAGGGTGGCCCAATGAAAACGAAGCAGATTGAATAACTTTCATGAAATTAATTTTTTGAAAAAACACAAAACACGTCGATTTGTATTGGGAGGGGGCATTTTTTGATATACAATTCAAACCTTAAATCTCAACCCCCGTAGGGGGGCGTCACCCTCAACAATTTCTAATGGTTCAAGTGGCACTTCATTAGAAAGGCCTTTCAATTTTCCATATTGCCCTGTTTGAATTTTTAAATTCGGTCAATTTGTTTGGAAGGTACAGGATGTGAAATCTAAAACAGAAGGCTTCACAATCTTCAAATTTTTACATTTGATATTTGTTCTTATTTAATTTGACAATCTAAGTCTGTCATGTTTATTTTTTATTTTCCTAGTGTTGGCAGCAAGTGAATTTGTAGCTGTTTTAAATTTTAAAAAATTTACAGGTTACTCGATTGCAGAAAGGGTCGAAATGACTGCACTTTTCTTTGAAAATAATGAAAATGCGACTTGAACCCCCTTCCCATTAAAGAATTTTGAGGGGCTGATGCCCTCCTAGGGTGTTAAAGTTTAAATTATGTTCGTGGGAGTTATTTATTCTGTTTTGTTTTCATTGGGTCACCCTGTACGTAAACACAAAACTTACATCAAAATCACCAGCTGGATTATCATTTTGATAACATTTCTCTTTTGGTTTTACAACAGTAGGTCCTAATAGATCATATCTTGCATTTTCATCTAGTCCAGGCTCTTCTAAATCCTATTTAAGGCAAAAATATATGGAATGGCCCATAAAATAATTCAAAATACATACCCAGTGAGTACTTTCAAACATATTCATATCGAGAGGATCTCCTGTTAACTTTCCATCAATTCTTGTAAGAGAATGACATGTAGCCATGCCTTGGATCAGGTGGCTTTTCCTGTCTAATTCCAATAAATTTATCACAGGTTCAACAAATTGTGCGTTTACACTAGGAACTACAGAATACATTTCTAATCCTTCATGAGTTAATGTACCAGTCTGAAAATGTAAATTATATCACATTTTGTGGCGAATTATACATATAAATATGTGATATCTACCTTATCAAAACATGCTAATTTGATTTTACCACCAATGTTAATACGAGGTGGACTAATACAAAAAATGCCCAATTTTTTTTAGTCTACTTTGACTATAAACTGTCCCAACTGTCATGGCAGCAGGAAGAGCAGGTGGTACAACTATAGTAATAATATCAAGTGTTCGAATTACAACATCTCTTACAGCTGCCTGTAACACATATATTAAATCATATATGCTGTGAATCCTAAAAATCAACTTACATGACGTCGAACATACAAATAAACACAATAGCCCATTCCTGAAAGTGCAATAAAGAACAAAACCGTAACAAATTTAAGACTATCTGAATAAAACTTCAATCCAACAGGTGTGGGAAACAAGATGCTTTTAACAAGTGCCCCTTTGGTTGTATCAAATCCAGTTCTTGTAACACGTGCCAACACATATTCACCACCATAATAACGAGTTTGTAATACATGTGTCCCAGAGAATAAAGTATGACGTTTATGGATTTTTGGATCATAGATTTCTGAACTGGAATGTGGAGGTGTTTTTGTGACAGGCACACTTTCTCCTAAAAATTATTTTTTTTCAATATTCCAAATAAAACATTAAGTTCTAACCAACCAGTCAGCATGCTTTCATTTACTATGCAATTTCCTGTTAGTAAAACAGCATCGCATGGCATAATGCAGCCTGTTGGAGGGATCACTAACAAATCCCCTGGAACTAAATCTGCTGCATGAACGGAATATTCGGTGTGTCCAGCTAGAATATTTGGACGGAGAACTTGAGCAACTTCAGTGTTTGATGATTCTACAAGATCATGCAAATCTTGACTTAGCTAAAATGAAATCAGATTTATTTCTGTATTTTGTCAAACCGTATAGGTATTTCATGTTACTACCTTTCTTGTTTGATATAAAGATGTGCATATAGAAAATAATGTTAAAAGAAAGACACATATAGCGTATATAAAATAATCGTCGACACACCATAATGCCATTGAAAATACTTGAAAGACATAAAATGGATTAAAAACTTCTTCTACAAATAATCTCCAATAAGACTTTACGTCAACATCTATTTTATTTGGCCCATATAGGTGTAACCTATTAATAATTAATTATCATTTTATAAACTAAGCTATCATTAGAGACATTTTACTTACAAATCTTGATGCTCACTGAAACTTACTCCTTCTGAATTTTCTAAAATATCATCTAAACTACCAAATGGAATAAATGCATCCAGCGGTATAAAATTTCCTTCATCACAATGGTATACATATTTGGTATGTTGGTAAAGAAAATATCTTACACTTATTTGTCCTAAATTTGGCACATTAGCTAATGAAGTTTGTACTTGAATAATCTCACAACGTCCATGACTATCACTTACTAAAAACAAGAGCTTGCTTTTAACCATATTGTTTTCCTATGAGAAAATTTCAAGTTCAATCCAAAAGAATGTTATTACATTCAATTCAAGTGAAAAGCTGCTACATGTATAACAATTGTATACTTACAGAATATAATATTCGCTATGTTTAATGAACACCTCTTATATTTTATCATCTTATATCTTGGATACCAACATAAAATAATATAAGGAATAAAAGCAAGTAATATACATAGAAAATGGAAAACAACTGTTCGCTTTTTATTATATTTGTAACCATAAATTTTAGTAATAACTTCATCTTGACTACTGTTAAATAATACTTGGTTAGTTGTATCTCCTATTGGTTCATATTCTGTAACAAAATACATATTTTTAAAATTCCAGAAAAAATTATAATTGATAAAAGACAATTAAATAAAAATCACCTGAACTTCTGCGAAAGTTGCACATTGTTTTTAAATTACAACTGGATTTGGATTTAAAAAAAAACTGGTTACATATTACACAAGGGAAAACCCAAAGCAAACACAGAAACGAAATAAACAATAGGAGAACACGTTTACCTCGGAAGCATTAGTCACATTTAAATTCCTTTCTTTCTTGTTGTTGCTCTTTGTAACGTAATCAAATACGCAAATTGATAAGCATAATTTACTAAAGATAAAATGCCTCCTAGAAATTGGGTCATGAAGAGAAATTATACGATAACTATTATTTACATAACACACTTATCAAAAAGCAAATTATTTTTAATTTGAGATTGATTTCTGTTAGTTTTATGTAATTTCTATTTTGAAAACGTCCCTGTATTATTATAACCTAACAAACAAAATGACATTGACAGGTACAGGTGACAGTAGCTCTTGTTACTCCTCCGGTAAATTGTAACCTATTTACCTGTTTTTGTTAGATGGAAACGAATAATTCCGCCTAAATGCTATAAAGTATGAGCAATTCGAATCCCGCACTTCCGTGGTCAGAGGGTTCAAACTTTATATTCTAAATAGCACCTCATTGGGACAAATAGGGCATTAGTATTAATTATTATTTTATTAACATCTCAAATTCCAAAATCCATTAAACTTTGTTCCTAAAGTCTGTTTGTGACTATACAATTTTTAGTGCCAGAGTTACTACATAAAATTAGGAAGTAAAAATATGAACGTTGCATACAAGATATTTGATCATATTTGCATCCAATTTTTATCATAATATAAAATGTCCTATTTGTCATCTAATTTTTCCTATGAAATAATATTTTAGAACATGTCCTACTATTTAAACTAAATTCTTTAACAAGAACTGGGGAAAATTAAATCTAAACTGTTGGAAGCCTTTTTAAATTGGTATGTACTTTTCATTGTTGTGTATACAAACCTAATAGTATAATTAGGTGTTGGATAAGATTTTGTGTAGCACGCATGTATCATGATGATACATTATTAGTCATTTGAGAAAATCAGCCCACTCGGCCTACGGTCTCGTGTGCTAAACTTTTTTCGCTTGCTTGATATGCATCGTAACATATTATAATAATAAGAGGTCATTAAAATTCCAGTTCTTAGGAAGCTATGAAAAAATTTCATGTCTTAGCTTATGCCATAAAATTATCTGTCAAATTGACAGTTTGCATTAGAAACAATTAAAAATCATCAGTTTATATAATAGGTTACGCCTTACGGTAAAATTTCGCACCCTACTAGGAACGTGTAAGTTTTTAGTTGTACTATTTATTAATTTGAAGTATAATTATCATATAAATGATATAACTAATTAGCTTTCATAAGAAGGATGATAGATAAAGAGCAACTTCTATTTTATTTTCTTGTGATGTAAACTATAACAGAATGTTATATAAACATATATTACTAAAAAGAGAACTTGTTTTAAATTAGAATTAAATTTAAAAACGTCTATGATGCCATCACTTTCTCTAATATGACCAAAAACTTAACAAAAGTAGACTATTATTTTGATCTACAAGGCTGCTCGTTTTTACATATCCTAGCAATTTTTTTACAAAATTGACAGGTGCATTCTGGTGTATTCTATTGCTCAAACCAATAACGATTGTATATGATCACAGGAATAGGCGTCTTCTTGTCAATTCTATTAATCCTTCTTAAAATTAATAGTTTCATAAAAATTAATACAATTGACAAAATACCAGTTATTCCTGTGATACTAAGTACAAAAGTTATTATTATTATATATATTACCGATTTTATATTCATTAATCAATATCATTTTTTACGATCATACTGTATAAAGAAATTAAATTTGTAGTGTCTAATAAACCGTCAGCGTAACTGTCACATTTTATTTATGAATCATTCTTGAAAACAGAGCTGTCTTTTTACATTTATTTTCCGTGTATAACCTCGTTAATAATCTTAATAATCGTATTAATTTCATTATATTTCGCTACTTTATAATCTTAAAAGCGTTACAAGATGCCTTTATATGAAGGAATCGGAGCAATTACTGATAAATTAGTTGTAGTTATTGACATAGGAGCAGCATATACGAAGTAAATATATTAGGTTACGCCTTAATGTTTTCTGAATATATAAACATATTCGGCTTGTTTTAATTTCTCTTCTAGATTAGGATTTAGTGGAGAGTTCTCACCACGATGTATAATTAGATCGGAAGTAAAATGCAAAGATACAGGTCGTGTAAGGAATATTCGAGATTACGAAAATGCTCAAGATTTGTACGACCTATTAGTGGATTTTGTACATATGCTCTATTTTAAGTAATTTGCAACTAATACAATTTTTGTACCTTTTCTTAAATCAAAATTATTTTAGATATGCGCTCTTGAGCCCGAAAGACAGACCTGTTGTTATAATAGAATCTCTTTTATGTCCTACTATTTTTCGGGAAACCTTAGCAAAGGTTTTATTTTGTCATTATGAAGTTTCAATGATGCTAGTTCTTCCTTCCCATTTAGTATGTTTAGCACCATTAGCTGTTGATACAGCTCTGGTATTAGATGTAGGATATACTGAAGCGATAGCAATTCCTGTTTGTCATGGCTTACCAGTTATTCATGCTTGGCAAGCATTACCGATTGCCTCACAAGCTGTTCATGGGTAAATTTTTAATAATAATACTTTGATATTAAAAATCGTAAATGTACCTTTTTTTTGTATAGAAACTTAAAAACCTTGCTGACTGCTTGCAATACGGGAATTAATTCTATATCTGAATGGACCATAGAAGATATTAAAGGTAATTGTATATTAAAAATGTTTACGTATAAACAACATTTATTTTATAGTCAGGTGTTGTTTTGTAACAACTCAAAAACGTGCACAAGAATTTTCAAAGGCAACACCAGAAATAACTACTTGTCTAGAAGTTAAATATCCTTTAGAAGGTTCAAGAACTTTAACAATACCTGGGAAAGTACGAGAAACGGTGTATGAAATATTCTTTGAAGAGGACAATGACCATCAATGTATGTCTACCATGATTTTGGATGCCATTCTTAAAGTGAATGTCGATTTACGTATAAAATTGTCTGAGAATATTGTTATTATGGGAGGAACTGCTATGACTCCTGGATTTAAGAATCGTCTTAAAGATGAACTATACAAGCAGCTAAAAAGTGATAGATACAGCAAATTAAAAATTACAAAATTCAAATTTCATTCCCCACCATCAAAAGATAATTATACTGCATGGCTTGGTGGTTAGTATAATATTACTCAGTTTTTCAATTTTATAGTTGTAAAAATTATTTATAGGAGCAATATATGGTTGTACGGAGTTGCTGTCAATGAAAGGTTTAAGCAGAGAGAACTACTTAAAGGAAAACAGACTACCTGATTGGGCTAATATGAAAGACAATTTAAGAACGTTGTAAGTCTTTATTTAAGATTTAATTTATTATGTTACAGTTCATATTGTATCTTTGAAAATGTTTATTAATGCTTATTTGCAAATTATTATTTAAGACATGTATTTATACGATTTTTTTTAAAATAAATTTTCCAAGCATAACCACAATATACCAAATAAACTTATCATGCAAAATAAATTATTTTTAATTTTATTTTAACTAATTTGGTTGATATGGTTTAATTAAGTTTTCTGAAAATAGTTGTACTTGTTCTGCGCCTCTGACCTCCCTTTCCAATAATGGTAATTTTGTAACGTGAAAATCTTCATAGAGGTCATTAATTTGATCCAAGTATTTTTCTTGAATTCTGTATCTTGCTAAGCACATTTTACATGGCGTTTCTGTAGGTTTTTTAAATAGCAACTGATTTACAACTATATTATGTGTATCAATTTTATATTTTGTAAGCTCTTGTACCAAACGTTCAGTTTCATATAGTGATAGAAACTCTGCAATACATACACATATAAAGGTTGTTTGATCAGGGTCCTTGAACTGTTCATTCACTTGCCGGATTATTGCCAACATTTCTTCCATTTTTGATGTGAATGTATCTGGATTAAAATCACTTATCCCAAGCAAACCACCCATTTGAGATATAAGAGGAGAAACTTTTAATTTAAATCGTAAAAGTTTACCAAGCCCTTTTTCCACAACTTGTGGAAATGATAAAAGTCTTAAAGTATGGCCTGTGGGTGCAGTATCAAACACCACGGCAGAGAAATTCATGCTCTTCACCAATTTCATTACTTCTGCATAACTCATTGCTTCATCAATGCCAGGAAATGCGCTAAATATTTCTTGAATGATGCTTTTACTCATCCGCATTGCATCTGCATCTCCTTCAAAATATTCTTCTGGTAGTTCATTAAAACCAACATTGGGATCAATTTCCATTGCATAGAGATTATCAAATCCTTTAATTTTAGTAGGAACTTTTGTGAACTTCTGATCAAATGCATCTGAGATATTATGTGCTGGATCCGTAGAAATAATTAAAACACTTTCACGTATTTTTGCTAATTGAACTGCCAAGCTACAACTGTTTGGAAGCATTAGATTATCTTATAAAGTTAGATTTAAAGTAAGCTTACCTGCATGTGGTTTTTCCAACACCGCCTTTCCCTCCAACAAAGATCCACTTTAATGTTTTTTGATCAATGACATTCTGGAGAGACGCTTCTAAAGGTTCAAATTCATTCATGTTTTAAAGTTTTGTTTTTCTATGTGGTTATAAATAATTATTTAATTAGTTTCTAGGGCCACAAGTTTCTATTTGTGATTCGTCACCTTGTTAATTTAGGGCCACGTACTTTTTTTGTATGTAACCTTAAAATTTAATGACCTGTTTTTCTGAAGTACGTATCTGGTTTTGTTGAGTTAAAATGTTACAGGGTAAAACATAAAACGACTTTTGTAGATTAATTTAAATAGATAATGCACTTGTAAACTTCTTTTTGATGTCGTACACTAATTAAATTTTATGTGTCATTAGGTTTGCCAAAGTGATGTGTTTACTTTGCGTTTCTTGATTTGAAATTTTTATCTATCATTTCCTCCACTCCAATATTCTTATCTCTAGGCAACCACATGCACATTAAGTGAGGACACATGACAGTTCTAACCTTGATGTTGACGTGGGTTAACCTTTTACTGCAATCACCGTACTAGTGCTTTCATAAAATATTTTTCCGCCTATTTACTGCTGAAGTAACTGAAAAATTATTGAAAATGGTTCCGTACATTATCAAGTGACCAATTATATCCAATAACCGAGCAAGATCTAGGGCACTTATTTTAAGAAATCATAAATTTTTATCATAATTATATTTACAATGGTGTACCAATTTAAACTCAAGTCAAATGCTATTGCATTTGTAATAAATATTTTCTTTATATTTTTTATGCTTTTAACAGTGGGCAGTGCAGAGAAGGAACCTCAAGAAGAAGAAAGTGTTAATACAAATCCTTCTTCTGTAAGTTAAATGTTTTGTGTTTGATGATTTGTTATCTGTGTTATTTTCAGAAAGCGGATCTTGTGGGCTCTACTGCAAATGGAACCCCCGTAGAAAACATTGGTTTTATCCATGCTTTTGTAGCAGCGATATCTGTTATTATAGTATCGGAAATTGGTGATAAAACTTTCTTCATTGCAGCTATTATGGCAATGAGACATCCAAGGCTTACAGTATTTTCGGGAGCTATGACTGCTTTAACATTAATGACAGTTTTATCAGGTAAACTATAATATTAATATTTCTAAGTATGATGGGACTTAAAAAGAATTTATTCAGCATTGTTTGGTTGGCTGGCAAATGTCATTCCAAGAGCATACACATTTTATATTAGTACTGCGTTATTTGCTATATTTGGTTTAAAAATGCTCAAAGAAGGTTATCACATGTCGGAAGCTGAAGCACAAGAAGAACTAGAGGAAGTACAAACTAATTTACGAAAAAAAAGAAGAAGAAGTAAGTGACTGTACTGTTAGAGAAGTATAATTTACTTATAATAGGTTTAAAATGAAAATTTTTAGTTTGAAAAAGAAGCCATGTTGCCTGATCCAGAAAGTGGAACAACAAAGAAAAAGTCGGCAGGAGCATTTTCGGTTTTATCAAGGATACTTTTGCAGTCATTTACTTTAACCTTCTTAGCTGAATGGGGTGATCGGTCACAACTTACTACTATTATATTAGGAGCTAGAGAAGTAAGTCTTGTTTTAAAAAATAACATTTAAATAGAAGTTGAAAAATTTGTTTCATTTCAGAATGTTACCGGTGTTATATTAGGAGGTATATTAGGACATAGTGTTTGTACAGGTATGGCAGTATTAGGTGGTAGAATGATAGCTCAAAAGATATCAGTGCGAACAGGTAAGTTACAGATTATCTTAATCTTATAATTAGGACATAACTGTTTTTAGTAGTATTCATATCAAATAGGGTCAAGTTTCTTTTTTGAACATTTATCAAATAAAATCAAAATTTAATTTAAAAAAATAGGTTAATGTCCTCTCGTCTAGATTTTCTTTGTTATTATTATTATTATTAAAGTCCTTGTGGAAAATTTATATCTTATCAGTTATCACTACTTAATGCTTAGGTATTTAGTACGTTAATTGTTATGTTTAAGTTAATATTTTCTACTTTTTTTTCAGTGACGATAATTGGAGGTGTAGTTTTCTTATTATTTGCTTTCTCGGCATTATTTTTTGATCCCAACGAAGAATAGAGTTTGTAACGCAAGTTAAACGATATGGATTTTCTTTGGATGCCTCGAATTATTTATTTAATTACATAACATATTATAGGGCTCTTGTATATTAAATAGAAACAATTATGTGATGTTTAAAATGTAAGAAAAAAAAAACAGAAAAACTAGATTAATGAATGAATTCTATTAGGTTAGGGTTACTAATTTAAGAATACTTGCCCAGATAAACGTAAATACGAAGTGTGAAACTAGCGACAAATTAACTCTATTCATGTAGTTTATTTTATTCCATTTCCATTACAAGCATGCAATTTATTTTTTTCATTCCATTAGCATTTTATTTCAATGATGCATAAAAATTGACAGGGAATAAATAGATTGTAATTGACTAATGTTCTGTGAGATATTAATGTAACAATAATTTACTTTTCAAGTATTGTCTACATTACAGGAAAGTATGGTATTTGTAAAGAGAAAATGTTAATTACTATTTGCGTTGTATGTATGCATTGTTGGCCATTTATCTTTAATCATAGGATTTCAAGTGTAAATTTGCATTACGATAAAATACTTTCTTTTGAAGATAATCATTGTCATCAATTGATTGTGTATTTTTTAAGAGTGTATGTTTTTAAACCAAACAGTGTGAAAATATAAAAACAAACTATTTATAGTTTTTATTTACTTTGTACTACCAGTGAAAGGAAGGCTGTTTTAGAGAATAAATCATTATGATTTAATTTGTATATCTCTTATAACATTTAGTGATTCTTAATTTATTTCTTCTCTTTAACCAGGAAGCATTTTTATGTTCAGTTATACAGGGTGATTCATGACATGTACGTCAAATTAGAATTGCTGATAGGGAGAATCATTTTGAGTAAAAAATTCATACCAGCGCATGTCTGATTTTATTTCTTACTGGGTTAAGCATTTTTAATAAGTTTTTACCAAAGTGGTTATTAATGCATCGTTTATAATTGAACCTTTCATTTTCCTAGTTTTTGGAGAGATCAATGTTATTTCTCTAATACAAAATTAAATGGTACTCAATTAGACATTTTCATTAGATTCTTATCTTGGTAAGTATAGGAACAATTACCTAGCTCTCTGATTATTATTGGTGGCCATTCACAGCTTTGTCACTTTGTCAATTATTAAATGTACAATTGTTTTGATTTTTTTTTCTTAAAAGTATGTTACATAAATTTTGGCAGTCAACGTGGTGCACAAGTTTATGTAATGTAGGTACCTTAAAGAAAACATCGAAGCCATTTGTAACATCTGAAGGAGTAAGGCAAGGAGGAGTCCTAAGCTCTGTTATTTATGTGCAAAATGGATAGTATACAGCGTGTTCAGCGAGGAATGGGACAGCGCGATATCTCGGGAACGAATGCAAATTTTAAAATTCTGAAAACTTTGTTATAAATGTAAGGAAGGGACACATTTTGTGATAAAAATTTTTTAAATTAAATGCGTCACCGCTAGGTGGCGCTACCTAACTTAATTCTTTTAAATGGAATATCCTACTTTTTTTGATTTTTGGAATTTGCAACATATTTGTGATAACTTTCTTTATAAGTGCTACCAACCTATCTGGTTTACTTTTCGAGAAAATAATAATTTTTGTAAATTTGACTAAAGATGTAAGAGATTGTATTCTATAGAGATAATACGCAAATTCTTCTTACATTTATAACAAAGTCTTCAGAATTTTAAAATCTGCATTCGTTCCCGGGATATCGCGCTATCCCGTTCCTCGCTGAACACACTGTATATAAAAAATGTAATTAAAATATGTGGTGTTCTGTGCAAGCTCCAAAAAATACCTTGAAAAGTTTACATAATATGGATAATTACTAAACTTCAAATAATAAACATACAGAAAACAAAGATACCCCTTAGATTTAATAAAATTCTGTGTCTGTAAAACAAAAAACAAGGTGCTAAAATAAGCTAAAATGTCTGATAAGGTCATTAATAAGATGTTCAAGATAATTCAAGAATCAAAATGGCTGAAAGGCCCAAGCATAAGAATTTTGATGAATTGGGTTTTCAGTTATAAAAAACTGTGGCAGTAACTGAAGATGGAAAAGAAAAACCAAAACATTATTTAAATAAAATGGCATTAAAAAACTAAATCCTATGTATTTATTCTTATTTCCATAGAATCAGTAAAATTACAAGTATGTTTACTCATAGCTCCATAGGCCCATACTAAGATTTTTAGTTCAGATATGTGGGGGCACAGTTTATACCTTACAGAATCAGTTAGATCACTCAGAGCGGTTCTTTTGATCTTTCGTGCTCCTGGTTTTTGGTCTGCGCACGCTAAACTGTAGACCGCGCGCTTGTAGGGAAGGTTATATATGCAGTTGATATTCAAATTTCACAACTAATGTAACTTACCAACACGGAACAATTTCATTAATTCACTTACAAAATATGCAAGTTGATTTCATTTAAATAATACAATCTCTTATGAGATTATTTCTTTGAAGGTTAAGGTTAGGTTTTTCATCCCTCTACTTCTGAACAGAAAATAGTGCTCTGCGCATAGACCGCGAGTTTCTTGAAGTGGAAGACAAAATGTAGGGGAAGTGATCCAACTGATTCTGTAAGGTATAAACTGTGGTGGGGGCAATTCTAGCAATGTGACAGTTAGTATACATAGGTATCTTAATGCAAAAGATTTTATTAATTGAAAAACCAAATGCTAACATGATGAACAACATCCTAGCATTTATTTTTTTTTCTAATCAAAATTATTCTATACGTACATTAGACTTGAACGTACTTAAGCATCTCACAATTCCCTGTGCCTCCTATTTGCCCTCACATACTTTAAGTCAAATAAAAATTATCGTAATAAACTATTTAAGATTTAAATAATAAAGAACAAATCAAGTTTAATAGCGTTGCGCATGTGCATTCATATTGTCTAAATTGTTGACATTGTTGACATAGTTGACATCAATAAGGTCATGTCAACAGTTCTTATTGTTGACATGTCAAGAATGAATTGTTGACGTCGACATTGTTGACACGCACATCACTGGTTTAAATACATCAGTGGCGGCTGGTGACCTAACTTCAGGTGGTGCCCAAACCACGTGATCGTCGCTTAATTGGCTAAAATTGTCAGATTATACAGAAACACACCAATCAGACGACGAACACATGGTTTTGGCACCACTTGAAGTTAGGTCACTAGCCGCAACTGAAATATATAAGTGCTATTCTCAGCAGCCAAAGTTCGCTTGATGAGGAAATAAATAAGCACTGTGCAAGAATTTTCTTTTTGTAATAAAAAAGTGCCAGTGATGCAAACTAAATTAATAGGTAGTGTACAGCGCGACCAACCTCAGAAAATCTCTGAGCGGGCGTGCACGGGGGAGCTACATATTGACCAAGTCTCCACATCAAAGGGGAAGCTCAGCGTCTTTGACACCATGATCGTTGACATAACCTCGGCTACCGTCCATTGGTCGGTCTGATGTCATACTTTGGCTGAGTGGTTAAGGTTCATACTTTGGGAAATTCACTGATATGTAATACCGAATCTTTTTTGTAAATTATTCTC
>VTPC01003139.1:0-62238 GCA_011009095.1 Ignelater luminosus
AGGAATATTAATCTTTGAGTACCCGCGTTGAACCTTTTCTGAACTTAAACATTTTCTGTATTTTCTTGCCTATGCTATTGTTCAATTATGCAAGTTTTAAACACATGAATTTAACCAACATGAGAGTGCGCGCACTGATTCCTTGAAGGCCCTACTCAAGTAGTAAGGTGCAGTCTATTTCAGGCATTACCCCGATTATACTGAAACAGAGCTTGCGAAGTTCCTTTACAAAAATGATTATTACGTTTGCGATACAGATTTAGGTCCTGTAGATTATATTGATTTAGACCCTAAAAGTGTTGATAGGCGAAGATGATGAAGATCATACCAGATAAGTAGTAGCGAATCTAACGACAATAATAATTCTTTTCTTGGTAAGTTTTCTCCACTTTTGATAAATTTATGTTAAAGTGGGGTTTTTATAGAGAAGGATAACGTTTCATAATGAAACAGAACACCTTCATCATTTTCTCATTACTTATGAATGGCTTGTTGAAGCATCTGCTCTTTTTTTGATTGGATTTCTTATAGTAAGTAATAGGTGTAATGCATTCGTCACTTCTGAATTTCAGACTTGTTTTTGGTTTTTATACTTTTCTTTGGTTTTTATGGTACTATGAGTTATCACAGATTTCTGTTTCTTATTCGTTGCTTTCGGTTTCATGACGTAGAAGACCGAGAAGAACGTCTACTAAACCTTAGGTTAGCTCCAATTCAAGAGTTATTTCATAACATTGCTTCTAAGTTTGCAAGGTTTTTCTCCGTTTTGAAATACGTGACCATTGACGAACGATTGCAGATTTTGTCAATATATTTTATCCAAGCCAGATCTTAATGGAATAAAGCCTTTAGCCACGTCCGACACAAGAGATTCTTACAAATTGTAAATGAAGATTTGCTTGGGCAAACAACCTGCAGGCCAAATGGAGTCAGCAATAGTTCAGAAGATAATGCTATGTGTTGAATCAAACCCATTAAAAAATCTGAAAAAAAAAACATAAATACAAGCAATTGGTATACAAACGTTTTCCTTTCAATTCGTTTATTATCTTAAAAATAAATTAACACTGGTCGGGAGATTACGCAGACGTTTCTCCTGATAATTTAGAGAGCAGATGTACTTTCCACTAACATCATCAACTCTGATGAAACTAATATCAATTTGAGTAATAACCCTGGGTGATCTCTCTCTCTCTCTCTCTCTCTCTCTCTCTCGGCTTCTTTCCCCTTAGAGGTTTGCCATTCTTAGATTCCAATATGTTTTATCTTCCCAGTCGCCTTCTTCGAATTCTTTTCCTTCCATATGTTTTCCATTTTACGGCTGGTTGTCCTCTTCTTCTTCTTACTCTCGGTGACCATTTTAAAATCCTTTTCGGCCACCTTTGTTCTTCCATTCGACTAACGTGTCCGTACCATTTTAGAGCTCTGTCCTCTAGCCTACTAGCAATTGACAATTTTACTTCCATTTCTTTCCATATATTTTCCGTCCGAATTTTATGCTTACGGGTGTATTGTAGGCACCGTCTCATTATTATCTCATTATTGAAAGAGGATGCAAATATTCCAAAAGAGCAATGAACAGAACTAAATCACCTGTCTCAATTATGTTTGCAGCTTCTGCCGATGAGACTATGCTAATAAATCCAAACATGTATATTCGATCTGAAGAGAGGAGGTCCCCAAAGGTACCTGATTGCAATTACAGAAAGTGAATAGCTTGGTTTTATTATTTTCGATGATTAAATCAAAATCGTTACTATATCGCACTTGAGGAGACTGTACGGTAAACAATTACTTATCGGTGACAGTGCCCCATCACATCTTTCGATTGTGCTAGGTTGAAGATATTTTGTATTACTTTCAACAATTGTTAAATACCCCAATCCAGTTTAGAAAGTACCTGGCTACTAAAAAGTGAGTTCCTGTTTGCCAGAGCTCTAAAGAAAAAGTCAGAATTGCTCAAAGTTGGTATAATATAATTCATTCCTTAACGTTTTAAATCTTCCCGGATTAGAATCTGTGCATGTCTGTACTATACATTTAATTTGTTCAACATTTGTTATTATTAAAGAGATAAGAAGAAATTAGACATTTGGCCAGAATTTTACTTTTTCAAGCTCAGTTGTATTCCTATCAACTCTATATATTACATAGTCCTGGGAAGTGTTACTGCTACGAAGACAATTCCTATAGCTACACTAAAAGTTTTGTTGAGATTATCACTTCTAAGTATAGACCTGGATCAGAAAAAGCAGATTTTGGAAAGACTGGATCTTCTTGTTTTATTACTTTATAAGTAATCAGCTTGCGTTGCTTCAAACCTATTTTCTCTTGAAGGGTTTACAAAAGGGAACAAGCTAGTTTGGATTTTTGAACAATAAGGAAATGAAAGAGGAAAAAGTAAAGGAACCTGCATTAAGTCACGTCGTTTTGCAAATATTAATTGAGAATTGCAATAGTGAAGAACTTATGAAGTAAATTCAACACCCAAAAACCTGGTAGTGGAACCCAATCAATTGAATGTGATCTACAAGTTTTTATTTACTTGCGTTTTGAATTGAAAAAATCTTTAGTTTAAAGATTTAGTTCCAGTAGATTTGTAGTAGAATAACGAGATTGGAAAAGAAGAAAATTTTCTCACTTTTTAGAAGAATGCAAGATTTAGTAGCTTAAGAGCTACAACGTTTCAAAAAGAGGAAATTTTCGTTTGATTTTTAACAAAACAAGAAGATTCCACAAAAGCTGAGATATGGTACGTAGCAGCGGTTCAGATACTAGAGAAAAAGTTTACGGCTTAGCCTTTGTGACCTGTTTCTTATAGGTAGGCATTTGACTGTTCTCAAATATTATTATTAAAAGTATTACTTTGACTATTAAATCTTCGACTTAAGTAATTTCATTTAAGTTTAGATTGGTAATGATCTACCAAGTTATCTTAGTATCGAAATCCATTTAACATCAGAATTCTAGTTCCACGAGTGTATGAATGGTTCCAAAGACAGTTTTAATTTCAATCAATTTTGGGATTCCACACACATTTCAGTCTTTAGAATTGGTAGAAATGACAAATTGTTATTGTTTTCTCTGCTTTCTCTTTAAAAGGATAATGGGCCTTGCAGCTGGTACTTTATAAGCTTTAGGATTTTTATCAGTGGCCTGAATAAAGATTTCGAAGTGGTTGATGATCTTAGACTTTCTACATCTCAAGACTTAACAACGTCATAATAGTCATAATAATCATATATCGGGTAAAAAGAACAAGCAAAAGTGATTATACGAAATAACTTCAATAACTTGACCAAAAAGAAGGAGGTGGTGTACAGTACCTATTTTTCATGCCACTGCATTCTTAACTCCTAAGCTTTGTTTTTTGAAATTCAAGTTTATTTGACAGGCAAGCCATAAATGAAGAATAATCTAGAATTAATTAAATATAATTGTTTAAGGCAAACAACTTGAAACTATAACATTTAAGACAATGCAATGGTTAGGAGACTGGGTAAGCTTAACCAAGAGCAGGTAAAAGTTTCTATATGAACGTCAAAAACAAAAAGGAACAGGTTAGACTTTGCCGCTCGTATTCTGATTAGTGTAAGGAGAATAGTGACTAATAAGGACATTGGATCTTGAGCATCGTATGTAATTTAACTTACACCTTCTCGATAAAAAGATTTATGTCTTTATCTAACGAGAAGCTCAGTGCTTAGAGAACACCTAAAGAAACAAGTCTTCTTGCAGCTTTCCTATTACTAGACATTGCTTTTGCTCTTTTAAGAGTTTCTAAAACGACAGTCCCTAAGCGTACTCGTTAAAATTCAAACGAGTGCTCCTCCATTCTTTATCAATAGAATGCATAAATACCTGAAAAATAGTCAAAATGGTCGGGAAGTTGTTTCGGCCAGATCAAACTCTTCGGTCCTGTCAAACTTTTGATGTTACCTGGATTTTTTAATCTCGATTTTGAAAACCAATGAGAACTTGGACCTATCAAGGTCTTTTTGCCGTTTGAACTTTACGATTCTTTCAAGTTCATTTGGTCTTATTTCAGTACACATGAAAAGAATTCTCCTTGTAAATTGTTCTTTTTGTTTTTACTGTAATCAAAACCATTTTTGGCTGTTTAGAATAAAGCATTTATGAATGGTGGATCGAGAAAGAAAAACCAGACAAGCATTAGATGCTTTTTGTTGGTGTCTTCTATTGGCAATAAGGTGTTGAATTTTTTGCTTTTTATTTATAAAATGTAATTGAGTGAGAATAATGTAATGGCCCATTTAAAATAATAAATGCATTATTTGTAAATTTATACAGAGCACCCACACAAAACTCGTATTTGAATAATAAAAAAAATGAGATTACTGTATCTATTTAAGAGTCGGAATAAATTAAGTTTCGACTTTCGTTATATTTCTTAAACCCATTCTTCGTAGTAGTTGGAACAAATCCGAACTCTACCTGCCGTGCGTGTGGGATGGAAGCTTCGCCTTCTAGACTCATTAATATTACCACTTGTCCGCACAATTAAAATATATAATCGCATTTGGACAATTTATATTATTGATCGACGATAAACGACCTACCTATATCATTTATCTTGTTTGTTGTGAACACGAATTGGCTAAAAGTAAATAAGACTTGGGTTCACATATCTGTATTTATGTCTTCTTTTTTACACCACCTGCCAAGCGAAGCTGTTCAAAAATTAAAAATAGTGTAACAGCAGCAAGAACATCAACAATAAGAAAGAAGCTTTGCATGTGAAACCAGCTTAAACAGGATGAAGAGGATTTTGCAATGAAACGTGCTTCGGTTTATGAGATTATTTATTACAAATGGCACTTGAAAATTACTATAAAGTAAATGCGCATGTTAGTAATGGTAATATTGAATTTAATCGTAGGATAATGCTTGTCAGTATTAATTTAATTAAAATTTTATTTTGATCCGGCGAAGACTTGTAATTATCATAAAATTAATCATTCGATTTTTACTGATGCATTAAATTAATTAATGGAACCACATTTTTATTAACAGTTTATAGGTGAGCTTTGAATTAATTAAAAACCTTGTGTTAATCGACATCTATCTATAAAATTTCTTGTTTTTTTTCTACACTAAATCAACAATCCAAGACGATCTAGAAAAACATATTTTTTGGCAATTTTAGATAATGTTTTGTGTGCCGTCTCTATTTTTATTTCAGACATTAAGAGGTCTACTGCCAGCTCTGTTAAAACCCAAAAAATCTTGTATCAGACGAACTACTGTCAAGATATAGATGTTTACTGAAAAGCAACTAAATTTGGGTTTATATTCTATTGAGATAGAATAGAAAAGTATGTAACAAAAGGGGTGCCACAAGGTTTAGATCTAGAGCCCTGTAATTTATTTTTAATAGTTCAAACCACACAAACTTTCTGATTTTAATAAATAAAGTGTTACTAGCAGTTAGTACCATTTAATTTGCAAAAAAACGCTAAAACAATTCTGAGCAGCAGCAACATTTTTAGAAAAAATAGTTGGTCTAGTCTAGACCCTCTGTAACACGTGCTCGAATTTATTATACATATTAACAATATTACACCATTTCGTATTAGAAGTCATACTTAAAATATCTTCTCTCGCTCTTTCCAAAAGTTACTGTTTTTGAGCGAAGAGAAGCCTCCATGTTCCATACTTTCTCAAAAGCAGAAGCGATTTGAATGTGAAATACCTAAATGCTAGAATAATGTTTCAAACTGTCAAACCTACTAATATAAGCAGTTACTTAATTCCATGAAAATTACTTTCAAGCAATTTTTAATTTCTTGGACTTTAATCTATTTGGTCTCAAACGTTTGGGTATTTCTTGATCCACTGAGTTTTCTAATACCATCTTTGTTCTTAAACAGGTTACTTCTGAGAAATTCTATTTGGTTTTAGTTTCAAAATCTTTTCTCATTGCTTCAGTAGCAAGGGGTATGCCAATGTAATTAGTGAAAAAGGTCTTCCTGATGCAATTGCGTCTGTAATTTTTCCTGTCAATGTCAATATTCAAAATTTGCAAAGTTGGATACAAAAGGAGAATATTATTCGATACAATTTAAAGTGAAAGTGATTTAGTTACATTAATGCAAACAAAATTTCCAAAAGAGTTTTTGGTATCTTTCAAATATAATTTAAGTTTGTCTGCGGTGGAATTTCGACATTTTTCGCTCCGATTTTTACATTTGGGCATTCATCTGAAAATCACTTTGTGAAGGTCGAAAGAATGAAATTCATCAATAATGATTTCCAATGTATATTGCAGAGTCATTCTATCCAATAGGCAGGCTAGGCTAAAGCCTAGTAGAGTTCCGCATAAGGCATAGACATCAAGTGTGCAGCAAACATCACGGCATAGGCTCCGAATTGCTATTATCCTACTGTGCATAACTGCTTTAATTCGGCCCTTGTATATATTGTCATATCAGAACCTGATTATTCTCTTGAATAATTACATTGTCTGAATGAGCGGTATCTTGGTGTAGTTAATTTTAAATAAACAGTTTTTAGATTCTAACAGAGGAATAAGTCAAATGTTGCTGAATTGAGTAGCAGGTGTTTGAAGCCATCTAGGCTTGCAGTACATTTATTGGTCGTCTTTAGCGTTTACTGGTTTATTTGATAGTTGTTGATCTTAAAAGAAAGAAGCCTAAAGCATCCTTCAGAAATAAGTAATCTACTGTAGACACTTTACACTTTTTAGGGAGTCCTGTCGATGCATTTATCTCAAACATGAGATTATTCAGTTCATCCTTTATCTTATTATTAATATACTAAGAACAAAAAGTTTCTGGAATAGTTTTCAGTAACTGATGGGTTCATCTGTAGTTAGGGTTGGGAACGTTACCCTCCAGGCCTATTTTGAGTCCAAAGGGGACCACCATGTGTCTGTTTCGAAAGTCGGAAAAGAATTTTCTATATCTGCTTCGCAATGGGAGAGTGCAAAAGCAATCTTTGTCTAAGGGCACTGTCTATAGTTGCTGAATTAAGTAAAGCAAAAGTAGATTTGCTCAAACAAGCAAAACAATAGATTAAGGCCTATTATTACAAACAGAACATCGGTCAACGATGTGTAGTAGTGACAATAGGTGAAGTTCAGTCAATCTTGCTTTTTGAAAGAGTAAGAGAATAAAAGCGTGTATGTATGGAACTATCTATGTCACTTAAATCAGTGACTTCTTATGATCACCGTAGTTACACAGCATTATTAGACATTATTGTTATATGGAAGTTTCTCTGTTTCATTTTTTATGACTTTCAAAACGATCTAACTGCTCAAAAAACATACTGTGCTAGCAAAAGTTCTTGAACGGTACATTTGATTTGTTTACCCTTAATTCTTAATAAGTAAAGAGTAAGAATAACCTGGACGTCTGCATCTCCAACAATGCATTTCTAAATGGTTCACTCGGATTCGAGACCACAGCAGACAGGATAAAATTCAATGCTCTAGAAGAAATTTGTTATTGCTTAGTCCAAGCTATTTATACAAATAATTTATTAAATGGAATCAACAGACACCGAAATAAAAGATATTACGAATTTTCAGCAGATTTATCAGTGCCGCCTTTTATTTTATTAATAGAATTTATGGTTAACCTACAAATACTAAGCAAAAGTGATTATTTGGGCTTCATAAGTATCTCCTAATGAATGCGAATTGTTGACAATAGGATTCAACATTGTAGTGCCATATCGTCGTTTCATAGGGGCCATAAGAGTCTTTTTGGGCAAGCAAACTTACAATGAAGACTGCACTAAAATAGCAGCAATCAATTTTCTTCAAGCATAATACCCAAAGCCAAGATCAGATATATTATAGAGATTGTCGAACATTGCTAAGTCCCGGTTGGCTTTACAGTAATACTTATTAGCTCAAATCAAATCATGATAGTTTGGCTTCAATGTTCTTAATTTGCTGCGTGCAATGCATTCGTTTCTATGTTTCATTATTTTATTTTATAACATAATTTCGTAATGACATAGTTTTGCCCCTGAGACATCATGTACTGTTCAAAAAAATATTTTTGTAGTCCAGTTTCATAATTAGAACGTACTTGTAAGCAATTTGCACCAAGAAGAAAATTCTTAGACAAATCTTTGGGTCTGTATACTAAGTGAAAGACCGAAGACTTTTGACTTGTCGACTCTTGACTCTGAGTTTGATAACTAAGTCAAACAATCTTGGCAGTTGCATCGAAGTCGCAATAAAATTCAATTTGCTTTAACTAAAGCAGAGTTAATTTTTGATTTTGGTCGAAGATATTTTGACAAATCATTAGAGTCAAAAAAGGCAACAGAACGAAATATCTAAGAAGCTCTTTTATAATCTAAGTTAATCCACATCAATTTTTCTAAAATATAGTGCACCAGAAATATAAAAAAATATAAAATACCTTGCTAGTTAGCAGCAGCAAAATCAACCAGGAGAATTTTAGAGATTATTAGACTATAACAACTAACAAAGAACTGTCATGACCAATGTCTGCATCTGTCATGACAGTTTGGCTCTAAAGAAACTCTTTAGATGCTTTGTATATTTCATTTTTACTTTAATATAGTTTACCGATGAGTGATGACAGAGTCTCGCCACTGATATATCTTGTCTCGAGAAATATTCTTGTAGATTCAGCAAGAAGAATATTTTAGTTATTTCAGTCTCGTAGTATATGTTTGTAGACAACTCGATACGTTGGACTGATTTAAAATCATACTGTTGCATTTAGAAGAAATTCTATTTTAGACAATTGCACAGATTTTCTAATAGCTAAGAAGAATAAATTCCTAGATTCACATATAAAATTGTTTCTTTATATAATTCATTGCTAAAGTTAACTTAGAACCAGCGACGAGTTCTTGACTTAACAGCAGGTACAGGTTAGAAACACGTCACGACGTGACTGGAAGTGCTATTGTGTTCATCAAGGGTTTCCTGAAATATGTTTTTACTGGAAACCACGAAGCACTGCCTCAGCTGCTCTAAGTCTTACTAGTATAACGCATAGGGAGCAATTCTGGATCATGCCTCATTGTATTTGCTCAATCGTTGTCGCAACTCTTATTTTTGTCAACCTGCTCTGGTATTTTTCCATCCATATCTCGGGTTTTGCAAACTTGATTTTTAGTACAGTAATTTTGAAACCTTATGGTGTTGATGCCAAGGGATTACAAGAATCTTAATTTCTTGAGCTAGGCACATAATGAAATCTTTCTAACCCAATGATGTTTTTGGCATTGCTTATGATACAACAATATTATTAGTTTATAGTTTATAAAAGTCATGAAAGTAACTTTTTAGAGAGTGTTGAAGGGAAAACATTAGATTGGCTAGGGGCTTATTAATAGGGGCATGTAACTTTAGTAGATGTAGGCTTTGCGGAGAGAAGAGAAGAGGACATTGTTGGCGTAATCCTACTAACCGAAGATTGACAACAGCTAAGAAACTTTCAACACTATGGTCTGATTTGCGATCCTTATACCATCTTGCTTAGCGTCATTTCTTTATTATAATCAGTTCAAACAATAAAATGATTGTATTTTTGTTCGAGTTACATTAAAACAGACACGGAAAAATTAAGGTAAAGGCAATTTTTTGTTCTTATTTTGTTGCTTTTTGTGTTTTTATTCTTGAACGTGTGCTTGTTTAGTTATTACAATATAAAATAAACTTAAGTGATTGAAGAGCGGTTAACAAGATTATAATTAAAATCAGCAATTCCTGCAATAAAGTGTGTCAATAACCTAACCGTAAAATTTAAAAATAAATTGAATTATATTGTTAATGAGATTTATTATCATAACCTGACCACCCTTTCAAGTTTTTCTTTTTAATCCTTATTTGTAATTGTATTATAAACCAACCGTAACAATAACGAAAATAAATTCTTATAATTTGTAGTATGACAACACAAAAATGCGGTTTTATTATTAAAATTTAATAAATTGATTTATCTCTTTTATATTAAGATTTATAATGAATCCTTTATAAACGTCTTTACAAACATCCCATCTGGCATACGCTAATAAAAAATGCAAAAAGACACATTTTTTTTCTATGTTCTCAAGATATAAAATATTACTTAATATCCTAAACACTAAATTTACAAAAGATAAACATTAGATACATTTGTAGATAAGTGTGACAAAGGTTATATAGTCGGACAAACAATAAGGTAGTCAGTTCCAAAACCCCATAAATAACGCTGCAAGTGTTCGCGTTCAATGCGGGGTTGGACGCCCCGCGTCGATCGGCCTCGTGACTATTACTATTCCCCGACTGTTAAACGTACCTCGAAAACAACCATAACTGATCACAATCTCACTCGACTTTCTCCAGTTACACCGGTCACAAATTTGAATATGTTAATTTTCAACTATTCGCCTAAAATTTATAGTAATGTGTTTGTGAGGATCGGCGAGGGCGCGACTCGATTGAAATGGGGTGTTGACACGAGCCTGTCATATTTAACACGGAAAGGTTAATCTGAATTTTACTTTTCGTTTTCTTATGTCGCACGCTACTTTTTACGGTTGTGAAAATTTCCCCCCTTCTTATCGGTTAACTGGCTATATTTCATTCCTTAAAACAGAATGACGACATTCTTTAACAATTTTTCCCTTTTATAACGGAAAACCTCAACTATAAAACAGTTTCGAAACCAGCGAAATAACAATTTGAAAAAAACATTTTATGTGGGAAATCTCTTGACAAGTTACATACAAGAACAAGAAAAATATTTAACAAATACTGGAAAATACTTTTTGGCAAAATCCATTCGTTGTGTCAGGGCATCAACTAGTTGATAATCGATTGACGGGTGGATTTACACAAAGAGGCTTAAAGAATTTAAAATGTCAATTCGTAATGAAAGTATTTGACTAAATCTAAATCTAAACAAACAAGAGAATGCAAAATCGATTAACTTTATTTAGAACATAATTTGTTAATCTTGTCATGTTTATAAGACAGATGGTCAGTCTTCATCTATTTATTTGAAATGCCAGAATAGGCTTTCTATTATATCTTTAAAGGTTGCAGCATTCTAGCTTTCTAATTCAATAAAGATGGATCCTGCACTAACCTTAAATTAATTCAGTTTTTCAAAATATTGATTTTGCTTATAGAGTAAGTACAAGTATGATAGGGTGTGGCAAGCAAGCTAAGTAATACAAGTTTACTAAATTATAACTTACCATACTTACTTCGTTCTATCAAATTTGCTTCAATGACTTTTAGCACAGATTCCAAGACTGGCATCCATATATTCTGTATAAAGCCCATTGGCCTCTTCTTACAGGCTACATAAGCAAACCTGTTGAGCTCTCATCAACTCATACAACGAAATGCTTTTGAGCAAAACCAGTAAAAGTTTCTCTAGTAAACCAAAACTTCCCAAAACTGTTTCCTTCATTATAACTTAGTACAGTTGACACAAAAGCAGTCCTGTTTGTGTTGGTTTTACATTGAATCAATTTCATCAGGTCATTATTAATCCAAAACAGTACAAAACTGAAGTGATACTGATGATGTTGATAGGCTAATGCTATGGTGGGTCGTCAAAAAGCTTAAATATTCAACAAAAAATTCATTCAGTAAAACTGGTGGCCAGTAGTTAATAACAGTGGAACCTGAATAGATCCTTCTAGAAATAATTGGACTAAAATAGGCGATCAAAAATACTGAGAAGTCGAAACAAACCGTTTAGAACAACAAAAATGAAGTTGATTCGGTCAAAAACATAATTAATGTCAGAAATGGTATTGAAGATGATTCCGTAGCAAGAAAGTTACAGAACCATTGATAAAATTGACAGACCAAAATACCCAGACTGAAAGTAACATCAATAAAATCTAATAGAATGTATTAGAGGTTATAACTGAAAGCCATTCAAACTGATGACAATCTATTAGAAGTAAACTACGGGAATCTTTCTTCCCCATTTGTTTCGATATTATGTTTCAGCAAATTACCCCGGTGACCTTTTACATCACCTTTTTAATAAACAGGAGTAACAAATTGCCTTTTTATTATTCTCAATGATATTAAAACTTTAAAAAAACAACAATTAAATAAACAAATTTGGAAGTATGTCTAAGGTTTCGACAAAATCAAGAACCATTAATCAAAACAAGCCAGGATTTCATCAGTTAAATCTTTTAAAGGTAGTTTAGAGTCGATTACATGCTTGATTTCGGTGCCTGCTCTTTCATTTATACATTATTCGAATTAATAACCCTCTATTTTCTAACACATTAACGACTTACCTTTTTCATGGATCAAACTAAAAAGTTGAAACACGTTTGGTCGGGTTTTCTGTACAAAACTGGTCTCGAAGAAAAAAATCCAACACAAACTCTTTTTTATATTATATAAATAAGCGTCAGTGTGAATTAAATTAAAATTATAAAATTCATACCTACATATGTAACATTTTGGCAGTTAAGAATTTAAATTAGAGATGGGTTTATTCATGAAACCCTCAAATCAGAAATTCGAATCTCGAAATCTGTAAACCGCTGCTCTACGGTTTGAATGGTAAATTTTAGACTTGTAAACGTATCCTGTAGTCAATTAAAACAGGACTAGGACAGATATTATCTCTAGGTCTTTTCAACCTTGAAGAAAAGGTATCAAATTATTTTTTGTGCTTCTAATTTCTATCTTTTTCCAGCTGGTAAATTGGTTGACAATTTTTTTGTCGCAATAATAATTTTCAATACTGATTTAAAGCTTTTTTTTTATTTCTTTCAAGGTGTGCGGTATTTAATTTAATTTGCTTCGATATCCATCCATTCAAATATCACTTTACTTTGGTTAATTGAATGAAAATTGAAATTTATTATTAATATTTATCCAGCGATATTAAAGTTTCTTTCAGTAGTTATGTAATTCCTTATAAATACCTTTCAATTTAATTAATTAATCATGAAGATATCAACGATAATTAAATTATTTATTATTTTCGTTCCATTCCTATTAATTAAATAAATTAATACAACATTGTAAACTCTGTGTTGAACAAATTAAATTATTAATATACCAGAATGCAATTTTTATAAAAAATATAACAATTTCATTAACTACACAACGTACTAATTTGGCTAATTAAACCAAAATATGTGTATGGGAAAATAATTAATATTAAACTACAACATATCATTTTAACAAATAATATAGAATTCTATAAATAAATAAATAAAACACAAAAGTAAAGTCTTTGTTAATTATTTAATTAAGACAATGATATTTTTATATTATTTTTCTATACACACTGAATCTATTTACAAACAGATAAAATTAATGTACAATCTGAGGCTGTGAGCCAACAAATAAAATGTTGTTAGTTTTTAAATATAATAATTACAAATCCATGATATGAATTTAATATTTTTTTTGTTTATTTTTCAATACACAACAATTTTTCTATTCCATCTAGGTATTTAATAAAAAATAACAATGATTAAAAAAAGAGGTGGTGTAGCAGCAACGAGCCGCTCTCTGGCGACTTGTGATTCACAACAGGTTTACAAACAAAGGTGCGCGCATAACTTCTTTTTTTTGTTATTTATTTTGAAATGATCTACTATAATAAAAAGAAAACAAGAAATATCCCATTTCCGAACTACAACACCAGTTTTTTGGACAATTCATTTTCGTTTATCACAGATATAAATAAATGCATTTACACAAAATATACAACATATTGCAATCGATCAACACGCGAGTTCTTGCACTCACTGATTAACTATTTGTTGCACTTTGCCCATTTTGCGATAAGGTCGCCAGACGATGTCCGCTACGACCTGGAACAGAATTGTGGTCTGTAGACAACACGGTAAAAGCATTCTTAAACAACTACTATTACATGTAAATAAGATATATCCGCTAGCCGATCGTATCAACTAATTGCCAAGCTTAATACGGGAATCAGGAGGCGGCGGTTATTACACAGTGCGTCAGATAAATGCTAGATCAAATAAATAGAAAGGGTGTGGAGAGAGAATATTGATTTAAAACAATGGATTCTCTCCAGGGAGCGACGGAACACTCAGGCTGGACAGGTTTATCCGATTGAGTAACTTGCGGACGGACTAGTTAGTGCCGGGCCGCGTGAGGGCCATTCACTGATCAAAATCTCGCATCATTTGTCAATGTCAAGAAGGTGGCGATAGCGGGCATTCCTCATTCAGAATATTTTAGCGTAGGCACTTACCTAGCGGACGGTCCAGCAGGGCGCGGCTCACACCGGCGACACGAACCCTCCGTTCATACTTTGCGGGCTGTGCATTAAGAAATATCGATATTGGCTAAGTCTAATATACCCTTTAAGCTTTAACAATTTACTTACCTCTTGTAGAAAGGTTTGAAGGCAGCATTGTCTGAACTAGGCGGCGGGACCTGGTTCGGTTGTGGCGGAAGTGGCCTCTGCGGAGATTGCAGTCGTCCGAAGCCTCCTAAAAAGCTCGACTGCGAATAACCACCGTTACCCGTCGAGCCTCCTATGCACGGTGCTTGTCCCGGTAATAAATTTCCAGCAACGCTGGGAAGTTTCATGTTAGGTGGTGTTTGCGGTGGAGTATCAGTCTGCACGTCCGGAAAACCTTGCTGACAATGACTCGGAAGAAAACCGCCACTTCCATATCTAGCAGAACTAGGTAGCGCGAATCCGTTGCTACCTGACCAGTGCTGCTGCGATGGAGGTGGTGGTGGTGGCGTTTTACAGGCGGCCGTGTCGGCTAGCGACCAAATTTTAGGCTTAGACGGCGGCAACGGTACTCCACAATCCGAGGTTTTCATTTCCGGTTTAAGGCCATACGCGGATCCCAACATATGATGCATCTGGCTGCCAAGTATATCGTCTTTTCTCTCTTCATCGGTTAAATCGTCATCATCCATCTCTTTACCGTTTCGTTCAGCCTTTATGCGGCCGTGAATATCTGAAATGCATACTTAATTGAAAAATCGGAAGCGGTTTCCTCCCCGTGTGATTTAAAACTAGTACGCGACGGGGTGGGACTAAGTGGTATCGTCGGTATCTTCGTTTTGGGGCTACAAGCATTAACTGCTGATCCGATTAAAACGAAATGGGGGACTTAATGCGCGTAGCACTTGGAACGCCATTTAACAGACGGCAAAGTACAGTTCGTTATTACCCCGATCTCCTTTCTAATGATCACTGTTTTTAGGCCTTTTAGTTTTGCTTACCTGTTTCATCCCTCTTATCATCGTCGTCTTTATCTTTTTCATCGTTATCGGACACCATGGCGTCGTCGTCATCGTCGGTCTTATTTTTAGGTTCCCAGGTCATTTTATTTTCCTTTTTTAATCGTCTTCTTGCGTTCGCAAACCACGTCGATACTTGTGTTAAGGTCATTTTGGTAATAATAGCGAGCATAATTTTCTCCCCTTTGGTTGGATAAGGATTTTTCTTATGTTCGTTGAGCCACGCTTTTAAGGTCGCCGTGGATTCCCTGGTTGCGTTCTTGCGTCTCGCTGCCAGATCGTACCCGGCACCATACCTGTGACAATAAATAAAACGAATGAGCACCATAATTGCGATATTTATAGATACTTGGCGTCCTCTTATTTACCCGTTCCGTGTATTTTATTAGAGTTCGTGACCGATCGGATGCGTGATTCGCCCCAAAAATATTATATTCGGCGTTCCCTGATTGCGTGAGTCTGCGGGATGATATTGCAGGCAAATCCCAGCAACAACCAGGTAACGATTCAAAGTGGAACACTAAACACCGACACGGTTTGTCAAGGAGATGTTGAATTTGTTCTACCGCCCGTTTCTTTGTGCCGAGCTGCCAAGCTAATGTAGTACTCACCCTCGAATCCCCGAGAGCGGGATTTGATTACGGTCAGAGTGGTTTCACCCCTATTAAGCGGGCCACTTTTTCCCGATAGACAAGGGAAAGGCGGCCTTCGACGTCAATAAAACGGGAAAAATAAAGTTTCCCTCGATTTCCAGACATCATTGATACACTTCCGCTGAGCGAGCGATTGGTTACGCCTTGTCCGCCTCCGATCAAGCCGATATAACTCAAAGTCAGTATTTATTTAGTCAGCTCTTTTTATTTTCTGAAATGTTTTTAAGAAAATAGAGAAAATGTTGTAGCGGAAATATTCAAACGCGGTCGAAAATCTTTTCTGGCGTGTTCGTTTAATTCAATGAAGCAATTAAACTTCCGTCGGATGTTCGCCTAACGTTGGTATTTTTCTTCCATTAATCCGTTTATAGACCCCGAAGTTGTTTAACAATGCAGTGCGAAATGAGTGGAACCGATTTTATCGACTATAAATACAAATGGTGCATTGCGATGGCAGCCGCCACCTGCGCCGCGACGCCGCAACAACGCTCCAATCAATAGCGCTCCCTCTTCAGCCATTTTGTCTTGAAGCCATTCCAACATTGCTCGTTCCGCGACCGGGAATTAGCCGCAACGCAATCTAAACCGGATTCAACAACAATAAACATAAAGTTTTTGGCCTGCATCCACAAAATCAAATCCCACCACCACAAGGTACTAAAGGAATTGCCTATTTTCAGTCGAATCCGAACTTAATACGTATCGATTCACATTAAACCGCGATATAACTAAACACGCAAAGATTTCTAAGTATTAATGTTGTGGCGATAGCTTGTTCAAAACTCATGACGGGAAACATAGAGCATGTCGACTGGATATATCCAAGTTTTATCTAATGGATCTGTGTTTTTTATAGAGAAACGCAACCACAAGTCGATTCTCATGCAATTGTTCGCGGTGCGACACGCTTTGTAAATTTGTCCTGTGACTATAATTGTTTAGAAAGGATGTCACGCCAAAACGAATCCCACTATTTCATCATTATTAGTCTTTATTGAAGGTTTTATGTATCAGGAAAAAATTATTATGTAATTTAGAAATTTATTTTTTTATTTACCCGTAAGCTGCTAACGCTGGATCGTAGGGGTAATATCCTGTAGTCGGCTGAAGTCCTGCACTCGTCCATGCGCTCATATCGGCTGCACTACTGGTATCTTTTAAGGCATAAGGGTTACTCTGAAATAATAAAATCTAAATTAGATAATTATCTGAGTATTAAATTAATTATCGCTGTTTATAATTATGTTTTGAAAATCTTAGTTTTTAATTAGCAAAAGTCATGCAAACAAAATTATTGTATTGATTTGTCAAAGGTGTTAATTTATTATATTAAGTTTCTGGATGTTAAAATTTAAAAATCTTATGAGGGAAACTTTCAATTCTGCACTCCCCTAAAGAGGCATTTTTCAACTTCCAGTCACCCTTTTAACGGGGCATTACGTAGCTACTGTATTACCTCATTTTGTATTTACTCTAACTTGATGATTTAATTTTTAAATTCTGCTTCACGTAAACTATTAGTCTTCCCCCTTGAGTATCTTACACGGCCATTGATGAAATAAAAAAAATATAATAATATAATTCAAACTCAAATTATTTATTTAGAAAAGGTTGGCATAATGATCAAAAGTTTTGCTTCGAATGGGAAAGTCAGTCCTACCACTACAGTAAAGCCTATAGGTACAGTAAATCTGAAACTCTCTGTAAAATTCAAAAACGTTTTTTATAGGCCAATTTCAAAAGATGTTAGTTCATGAATGATCATGATTGAGTAAAAATCAGAAACCATTATCAGTCAAGATATTGGTTGTCAAATTAAATGTCAAAGATATTAGATTCAAATTTATAGAAAAGTTTGAAATATAGCCCTACTGGCTTAGTGGTTGTGTGGCTACTTATTAGTCAAAAATCAAACAAATCCAAGCTTTGGAAGAATCAGTTGGAAAAGGACACAACAACAAATCTTCTCGGCCTGTAATAATTTATTCTGAGAAATGGTAGATTTCTTGGGTTGATTTCCAAAAAACGACTAGAAAACCTTTCTGGTCTAGATAAAGGACTAAATTGCAACTGCTATTGGCTATTGGCATTTAGTTAGCCTTTTAACCAAACTTTTCGGATATCTAATATCTCGTTCGCTTCTTAGTCGAAACACAAAGTAATAATAAATAATGTTGCAACAAAGAGAAACGCTCTTCTAACATATCGAACAAATAGTTTAAAAAAAGAGCTCAAAAAAAATTATTTCCAAAACCTACAGACTCACTCTTGCCTACTTTTTGTAGCGTTACTATCAGGAAGATTGGACGACTGAAAGTTGGAACTGACAACAGAAAGGTTTAGAAACCTGATTGGATAATCTAGAAAACTAATTCACTTTTGGAAAATTAAATGACAAGCAGTTCTGAGATAAGGGCGAATTCGATCAAAATCTATGTTATTTTGAAGACAAAGTTTGAAATGTTCCGAATCTAAAGCAAGAAGCAAAGTAAGTCGTCCTTTTTTGCATTCAAGAATGATTCAACTTGATCAAAACAATGCAAAAAGGTATTTTAGAAGAAATCACTTGATCTTGATCTTGGTAGAAGAGTTTCTACAATAATCAAATGATAACAATTGGAATTTATTGAGACAATATCTTTTGGTGGTGAAAGATATTTCAGAAGTAATCACTTTGGAGGTCTTCAAAGGTTAGATCTTAAAGTCAGACTTCTATGCGGCCAAGTCGATTGCTTTTAAACTATCTCGGACTTTAAATTCTGTGAGGTTTAGCAGTCCAGACGAGCTTTTCGATCAGTTTGAGTTTTTACGACAAATTCTGTGATTTAAATGCCGATCAGGCTTTTGACCTTGGTCGACTTCTTTGAGCCAACTTTTAGGCACATCGACTAACTTTGTTAGTTAGACCTAACAGGTTTTTGCAGTCCACTGAATTCTTTTCGGACCAGCGAGTAACGATAATATCGTTCAGGATTCTCCAGCCAGTCTGTAGAACTAAACCATTTAGATCTCTCGAATTTTCCACTTCAGATTACAAATCACCGTATAAGAGGTTTCAGTCACTTACAACAAAATTCCACATTTCCATTTTAAACAAAATTTAATCCAAATATTAAGACAAGAACCAAAGTCACCCTTTGCATTCGAAAGATGTTTTATAGTAAAATAATGGTGGTCTATATTTGAAAAGCGTAGACGACTCACAGTTAAGTACTGTAAAGGCCTTCAGAAGTTAGATTTTAAGCAAAAGTCCAGGTTCAAGTCAATTCAGGATCTACTTTTAAGATATTTTAAACTTTATGCCCTACATAAAGCTCTCTGATTTCTAAGGCTGATCAGACTTTTGAACCTGGTCAATCTCTTTGAGCCAACCAGACTTTTTAGGCACATCAATCTTCGCAACACTTCGTTTCTCTTCCAGGTTTCTACAACCTGAGAAGAGTATTAAAACAATAACCACTGGTGTGAATAAAGGGATTTTTAATTTAATATTATTTAAGGTTAATTTATAGCTTTCTGTAGATATTAACTAACTTTAAAGTGGTGAAGCTCAATTTGAACTTAGGCAATGAAAAGATCAGACTTGCTTAAGAATTAAAAATGGTCAGAACCCAAATCTTCCTACTAAGGTAATTTTTGCTTTTATTGAACTGAGACTGCAATTCTAATTGGCAAAAAATCATCTATTCAGACTCAAGAAAAAGGCTTCCTTAAGTTGTAATATTCGGTTATCAAATTTAGTCTAAAATAGTAAAATATCATAACATTTAGAAAATACTTTAGAGTAAATGCATGACCGTCTAGAAAATGATTGGACAATTCTCGACATTATTTAACAAATTATCACATCCAGTAAAACTAAACTTCGATTTTATGCTTATCTATGACTAAAAAATAGTAATAATGTCTTATGATTTCAACTACGTTCTAAATTTACTGTAAATTTTCAAATATACATCTCACATAATTTTGGAAGGTGCCCCTATCGCACTATCCGTCACTGATTACCATACATTTATAAATTTCATATAATCTCAATGTAGATCTAGTAGACAAACTTTAATATTTTTCTACCGTCAATTTTACATGAAAAACCGTTGATTTATTCATAGTATCCAAGAAAACCCATAAAATATCAAATAATACTACATCAAAGGAGCAAAAATGTGTTTTTCAAAAAAAAAAGTGTGGTGTAAGTCAGGCTGGAAACCCCCTACTAGGAGACATTGTCCTGTCGCCGCTCGCTGTGATTCTCACGGCCGCAGGATCGATGCCTGTCGCGACTGCAACTTGGAGTTTTACTTAAAAACTGTGACGTATCTATAAAGGAAGCTGCTGCTTTTAATGCCGCACTTCAATTTTATACAATCGAAAAGAAGCATCGTTAACTGTGTACTTAAAAGTCGTGATATTAAAAGTAAACATGTTTAACTCGAATATCTACCAATAAAATAAATGGTTGTTAACAGAATAAAAATAAAATTGTGTTCTCTTGTTTTATGGATTTATCATTAGTTGGTACTACATATAAACCAGTTTGTACAATTGTTTTTCAAACAGTTTCAGGAAAAGCGCAATTTCCATTTGATTAACTTTCATTAAAATTCTTGAAAAAACAGATAATGTCGTTTATAGTTTAAAAATATGAAAAAATAAAATGAACGCATGTAAAGCGTCGATCATCTTAAAAAGATAACAAAAGCGCAGATGTGCACAGCTAGGTGCTTGTCCTGATATATGATTTAGAAATCCACTTTATATGTGTTCACCCGGAGTCCGGAAACCGGAGTTGCTATATATTTATTCTGCGTGCGTAAATCTTTCGGTGGGGTAGAGAAGACGACGGCAGAGTGTAAGGGATGCCCGGGGGAATCTAGAAGATGGATAGAGACTTTCGCGCTTAACGCCGCCTGAGTGCCTATAAAAAACCTCATTTCTAACCACTGCTCACTAAATTACTGGCATTATCCCACAGTAAACACCAGTCAATTGATACCAGTCATTGAGACCGTTTCGTCGGAAAAGAGCGCTTAAATTGATGCACCAGTCAGTTTCGGGGTCCCGTTTAAAAAAGCAACTTGTTGAAAAGCGTTTTCGCGAGAATTGTTCGCACATTTAAAACAAAGCAGAAAAATGTTAGAGACTGAAACTATATGTGTAGTATGTGTTATATATGCTAAGCTCATATATATTTTATGCTTCAACAAACAAGCTGCACGTAAAAGACTTATACACCCACTACACGCCCGACGTAATTTTGTCACGACACGGATATTCCTGTCCATATACTTCCTTTTGTTTGGTTAAATAATTCTATTTATTTTCATTTTCATACAGACCTAAATTTTATTTTAAACATGAGCTGTCGTAAGCAACTTGAAATGTAATCAACGTGATTCATGTTTACCTAACAAATTACTAATGTAATTAGCTAAAAGTTCAATTGTTTGATTAGAGAATTGTATAAGTAAATCTGTACAACTTATTGTTTTGTATTTCTTTAGCCCTTACTACAATTATATTTTATTCAAACTAAAATAAATTTTTTAATATACCTAATGATAGTGTTCAAAACTATGTTTATTGTTCTCCGTTGGGCGCCAAAAATTAGCATATTCAATCACAAATAAAATCTACAAAACTCGATAAAAACCTCCTTTATGTAACTTAACAACTGTTGCTAAGTAGTTCGACGGTTTTAATTTCATTGGTTACACATATCTCCTAAATATAGTGCAAGCCAAATTTCCTAGGTAGGTACAAAATAAGAAACGATATTAAAAATTGATTTTCTAAAAAACCGGAAACAAATTCTATCAAATGTTAATCGGCATAATAATAATTTATTCAAATAGTGAGTCATAAGTACTACATTGAAGTTACAACACTGTAAATGAAAGAGTCGGCAAATCAACGATGCAGAATTTCATGAGCAAGCTTACCATTGAAGCAAAAAATGGCAGTTGCTAGATAAAAAGCAATGTAATGCAATCATGAAGTTATGGCATTAGTGTCAACAAGATCTATCATCTATCCGGGTAATTCAAAAGGAAAATAGTCTCTGAGAAAGACAGAAAGAAATAAATCTTGACGAACACATGAACTCAGCAACCATTACATGTCTAAAAGATTAAATTTCACAACTTGTTTTGCGCAAACAAAATTTGTTTTGAAGATTGGCTTATCGCGGTGAAGTTCACGAACGTATTTGTCACCAAATAGGAGAGTCACAGTTTGTTGTATTGACCAAACCGTTACATCCAACATCTTTTGGCCACTTCTTATTTTATGAAATTATCTATTACAGACCCAAATTTAACTAAAATTGAATCGATTGGTCAGTCGCGAATGAGAAGATATGGGTGGGTTCATGCTAAATTCAAAAAATATTCTTTCAAATCATAGAAGCATTTGAAAACTGTATTGTTATTATTTTTTAGGTCCAGCAGTTATCATCTACAATGAACCTTGCCATTTAACGTAATATAAGCAACAAGCTGACGTGCATGTATGTAGCTTGTGGTTCGCTACATTTGATACCAATGTGGAGACTATTAAATATGGGGAAATTGGCAGTTCCAAGACTAAGATCAGTGTTTAGGTCGGCCCAAAAACACATTCTTAGGTTAATCGACTAAGCAATAGTTTGGAGCCTACTTAAGATGAACGACAAAAATGTTACAAAACCATCCATATAGTCATCAAATGGATACTTTTTTATACAGAACAGTGCTGTAGGTCTGAAATTGAGAATAAGATGATTGATACCCAAATCTAGATTGTTTTTCAACGTTCCATCTTGAAAAATGAAATATAAATTATTTCATATCTTTGTGTTTAACTTTGTAAGCATTCGGCTCTATTCGATACCACAGCTTTGGAAGCTTTGCAAAAACGTTTATGTTTAAATCAGCGCTGTTGAAACTAAAATTTTGATCATCAAAAAACGCTGCAAAGCAAAACAAATACCTTAATACAACATAATCTGGTTTTCTATAAAATGGCGGCTTAGAGAAGAAAAGTGGTTCAGCGACTGCTAATTAAAAACAAAGATGCCTTACAAAATGGTTGTTACTATATTTGTGCTAAAAGGCAAACGCAAAGTACTTAACTGTCCAAAGATTGTTCTTTGCTCGAACTGTCTACTGGAAATAATGAAAGTTGGAATTACAATAGTACTTAGAACGCAAACATGTTTAGACAGTAAACAGTAATAAAAACTTCATGAAGCTACTGAGACTCAATGGTCAAGTGCAAAATAGACAGTGGGTAACGTTTATTGCTGTGTATTGTTAAAAATGGGGTGGTAAATCAAGATAAGAAGGAAGAGCTATAGCTAGAGTAGTTTTCAAATCTCGTGGCACGCGAAATGCACAAAAGGCAGAGCTTACTACACAAGAAAGAGAGAAAGAAAATTGTAAAAATCATGTAATCGGTTCTGACTACATGAGAAGATTTTGCCCCGTTTTGGGAACATTACGAGAGCTGCATGACAAACTAAGTCGAAACTAAACGTCTAAATTGGCTTTTGCTCTAAAATATTATTTGGTATATTTTGCTCGGCCAGTGTAAGCTGTTTAAGTTGCATAATTTCTGTTGTTTTGCAAATGCACAATTATGTTCTAGTTCCAATAAAGATTAAGATACCTTGAGCCAAGTCAAAGACACGGCAACTCTAGATCTAGATTATCTGAAGGTTTTCCCGTAGGTATATAGAAATTTCGTTGGATTGCAGTGATTCTGACAAGGTGTGTGTCTGTTATACTTTGGATGGTTTGCAATGAGTTTGATGATATGAACGTGCATAAAAAAAACTGCATAAAATAATTATTTTTGAAAGAATACGCTTTCACAATGAACAGTTGCAGTCATAATGCAAAATATGACAAATAGGTAACTTGGTTTTTGGCTTTTATATTTATTTGATACAGACTAAAAGACGCGATTTCTCTGCAACTTAAAGTTAACAGACTTTAAGTTAGCTTACAGTAGCATTTCTTTTCTAATGTTCTTCTCTCTTAAGCAGAAAAAATTGTTCCTACTTTGGAAATATTAATATTCTGAAAACAACTTTTCGCAACAATCCTGATGAAATTACAGCAAACCTCAAACACATTTAAGAAAAATACTCTTGGTGAATTCTGAGATGAGAATTTTAGTCAATTGCGAACAGAAAGATCACCCTTTTATCTTGCATACTAAGAGAGGTAACAAAATAGTCTAGAAGAAGAGGAAAGCGAGAAAACGACTTCAACAGTACTTCGTTGACAATTGACACTTCAGCTTTTGTTTGTTTTCATAAAAGTTGTAAGATACATAAGTTAAACACTTCCTGCATTTTTTGCTTCTCACGACAGTAATAGTGATTTGCGTAGTTAAATTCTCTATGAAAGTTTTATTAAAACGAAGTCATTAACAATGTAATTCCAAGTCTCTAACCTTGCATAGTACAATTACATCTTAAGAATTACTCGGTCCTTAACATTTACGTGATAAATTGTCTTTTGGTGAATGAGTACATAAAGATCTACCATCTCGATTCCTTTCTTTATCTTCTTCTTACCCAAAATTTACACCACTGTCCAATAAAATAACATTCAGTCTAGAATTTTATGTAAATTTAATTTTTGTTCAAAATATGAATTAGAAATAGCGAAACGTGAGTGGTTGGTAAAATATAGTAGGCAATTCTACGTCAAAATATTTTCTAAAGAGGAAAAATATATAATTTTGGACATATTAATTTGAGAAATTAATTCCATATAATAAATAACATTAAAAATTATTTATTGTATTAATAATAATCTACAGTTACGAGAACTTCAAACAATAGTAAAAACTAAAAAGAAAAAGTCATCATACTCATCAGACACGAATACTCTCTAGTTAAGAAATAAAATAAATAATGTAGGTGGGCATTATTATATAAAATGAAGTAATTTATACGTTTATATATAGTTTTTATAAAGATTCCAGTAGAAATCTTTTTTCATTTACATCAATTATAATTTATAATAAATTTTGAACAAACAACCGTAATTAATTCTCACAAAACAAACCTTCTTTTCACGCCTAGAACAAAGAAATCTAATGTAATCATATGAGTTTTTGCTTTGTCTACAATTTGATAATTAATTCTAACGAATTTTTAAATAATTATTAGAATTTACATAAAAATTCAATATTTAGATTTAATTATTCATGATCCTACTGAACGAAAACGAGATAACACATTTTGATTTACACATATGAGACTAAAAAAAATGTTTAAACTTTTCATGTTTTAAAGACATTAAAGTATGTTTTTACAATTATTATAATTACTTATTTAAAATTAAGAATGGCTGAAAAGTCGCCATTTTGTAAAAATTATGTCAACGATTTCTTAAAACGAATATTTAGGTAAAGTGCTATCTTAACGTTATCTTGACGTTAGTACACAATTTGTCACTGATAATATGTATGATGTCGCCATTAGATGCCGACAAAGAACTCAATCACAGCCGATAATTCATCCAAGCACCGATAACGTTTGTTATCTATCGAGCGGCTTTGATTGTTGGCCCAGGTGAACTCACGACTTCTTATAGTTGAGAAATCTTAGTTTTCTAATACGTTTATTATTTAAGTATTTTTAATAATATTTAAATAAACATAGTATACATTTTAGAATATGTTAGAACGACAAATGAAAAAAAAACTTGTTTGACAAATTAAATATTAAAAACCTGTTGTACTAGGGAGTTAAAAACTTTCAAGCATGTTTCTTGTTATTCAATTATGAAAAGTGTTACAGACGTAAGGTGACAACTTTGAAGGTTTACGTAATCATTTTGTTGCTTTTTGTTAAATTAAGCGTGTACACTTTTATGTAGAAAAGAATAAACAAAGCCAGTACGATGCGGTTTCTGATTTTTGCAATTTTTTTAATAGAAAAAAAATTGAAAGTAGCAGTTTTTCAAGTAGTGTTCAAGAATGCACTCTGATGACCTTCCAAAACAAATTACGTTGACTGTTATTTTAAAAAACAAGAAGCACTAATTTTATAATTTTTCTTTGGTTTTATCAGTCTAGATGTTCCTTCTTTCATTCAAATTCATCATCTCTATGTTACCTTATATGTGAGATTTAACTTCATCTGAACGTCCTTGGACACAACAGTGGCGCCCAACGTGATTAAGACCAACAATGGTGACTCATTAAAATTCTTAAAATCCAATATTTGATCGAAAACGTTTGTAGTCGCTCTTCAACATTTTCCAGTGACAAAAATATAATTGTTGGGAGTCTCCCCGCAAGCCAACTGTTTTGTATTTTTGTGATCTGTAGTAGTCTTAATGACAATTAGAATTTTGTGTCTGGCGCTTTTGTTCGCTAATATACAACTGCTAACTTCTATCCATATAAAATGTCATAACAACTGAAATTGTCTAAAGTTACTAGGATTAATTTTTGAAATAAACTCGATAATTATTCTCAAACTGTATACCTTTTCATAATAATTAATTAATTTGTTTCCACAAAAATAAATTTTTTATGATTGTATCGTCTTGTTTCCCGAGACTATATAAAAAGCCATTAATCTGACTGCCTCACACGTTTCCAAAATCGGAATAGGAAGGAATCTTGCCAAACTCTTAAAAAGCCCTTTTTCTGATTTTGTAAGTCTAGACGTAAAAACTTGGCGTGGATCAACAATGGTGAGTGACTAGAATTCTTAAAATCTAATGCTTCATAACAAGTGAACTGACCTAAAACTGCTTGGATGAATTTTTGGAATGAACTGAATAATGATATGTACGTTGTATATCTTCACATAAAAAGTCAATCCATCTCCACATCAATAAATGACATCCAATACTGTGTATTATTTGAATTGTCCTAAGCTTTTCTCATTTATGCCCTCTTGTTTATCGAAATGATGAAAAAGCCATTAGTATGACTGCTCCAAATCTCCACAATTTTTACTAGGAGTGATCGCCCTTTGTAAAAAGTTTGCCGTGAATGTAATGAATATGTGTCTGTCATGACCTCTCTATTTTTAAATCAGTCTTGGTTAAGTTGGTGGTTACCTTGAGTATTTGGTATTTCAACTTGAGAGGTTGCAAACATCTTTTAAACGGGTAGCCATACTTCAAGTACTATTTTGACTCTGTTTTGACTCATGCTAGGATATGATTCTAAGATTAGTTCGTGTACTGACTACTAGTCAAACTCAACAAGTTTCTAGTTTTCTTTAACAGTGCATAAGTACGAAATTGCAAAACAATGGAAAATCTTAAGCTGACATAATTTAACTCTGTTGATCAGTATCTGTGTTTATGTTAATCTCCATAGCGCGGACTTGAAGACTCATAAAATATGATTGCTCAAAAACCAAATACTATAATCATGATGATTTCCATACAATTCTGCATATTAAATGTTATGCTACCACTTGCCCATAGATCCAAATTTCAGATTTGCAGCATCTGTAAATCGTTAACATTTTAAAACTTTGAGCATGAAATAAATTTATTTTCTGTCAAATATCAATGGTGGTAAAAAAAGGTAGGAAAAGTTTAAAACAGTTTGATGTTTCCAAAACAACAAATATTTGGTATGAAGATTTTTTACGTAGTATACTAGTATGCTTGAAATCCTAACGACTTTTCGGCTCTGCAATTATTTGAAATTTAGACCTATGGACAATGTTTTCAAAACTAGGGTTGCAAGAAAAAAAGTTACGCGTGTACAACACTTGGCAAAACAAAAATTGCCAGTATTTTGCTATAGCAATTGGAGAAGAAGCTCAAAGGAAGTAAGTCTAGTCTAGCTTTGAAAGCAAAAACGTTCCTTCTTGGAGAATAATTGTAACTATACAATTCCCAGTGCAAAAAAATAAATGTTCCAAAACCGTTGTAATTCTCGAATACTTGATTCGTGTACTCCGAAAGCTTCCTTAGCTCTGTGCTTATACCGAAAGTACAAATTCAATAGTGGAGGTGGAATTACCAAAATCTACCTTAGTGTAATTCCTTAACTGGATCATGTAGAAGATCCAATTAATGATGTTTCGGATGAAATCATCTTTTCATATTTTGGAAAACCAATAAAGCTCCTTTGACTTATATTCAAGTGCTCGAACTACTTGGGTTGCTTTTTTTATGTCCCTTATAAAAATCCATAATATAATCGAATCATTGTAATACATGCTAAAAGCGTTCGTCAATAACAAAAGATTAAATTAAGTAATTCTGAGTAAAATGTACATGCTGTCAACGTTAAGACCACTCAACAAAAAGGTGCACAGTTGATTATTTAATAAACACGAAAATACCAGATATCCTAATTATATTTCTTTCGTTACATGAGGAAATATAAAACCGTATTTTAAATTCCTGGCTCAGTAATTTCTTTCAAAATCACAAGATTAGATTTGCTTTTAAAAATTACAATTTTAAAACCTGCCTTATCTAAAATAACTTGAAACTCATTATTCACATAATAAAATTCAAGTACACGTTGAAAGCATGAATCTAAAATCTACAACTTTACATCGTCGTACACTTATGGATACAAAGAAGCAATTTGTAGTCCTTCCTGACTGTTGTACTTATACGGAAATTGAACACTGTTTACGTATGTGCGTTCTTTTCAAGTTTTCTCCTTTAAAACACAAAATTTATATATAAACCTACAAGAGTATGGTAGAGAGAATAGAGAGACCCACAAAAAAAGGTTGGTGTAGTGTGTCGTGCAAATCCCTGTATAGAATAATCGATACCGCATTTGCCTCGACGAATTCAGATTGCAGCAAGGTGTTTGGGAACCACATATTTATGCTAATGGATCGTTTCACCAGCTTTCGATAAAAAAATATATATTCGATACCCCAACGAATGCACTTTAGTAAACGTTAAAAGTAACATGGTTTTATAAAATGCGAATTCAGGGTCCATTTAACAAACGAGTCCAAGATGTAATAATAGTAATAGTAATAATAATTATCGATATATAATGCAAATTTGTCCAGTTCTACTTATAACATTATCAGGACAACCTAATTAATTATAGATAATGAAGAAAAAGAGGGAAAGAAAGTGAAACTAAATGAGTTGTTTCTACATTTTTAAATGTTTAATTTAAACATTAAAACAGTGGTAGATACGCTAGTATTAGAGTAGTGGATTAATTAAATATATGGGGTGCTAGCGTGATAAGGGTGTGATGTTGCCATTTATAAAATGCTGAAGTGCAATTTACATTTGATAAAGTAGTCTATTTTTGCTTTGTAGGGGCAATGAAGATCGGTTTAAATGACAGCTGCGCCTTTTACATTCGGAATAAAGATTTGTCATACACGACGAAGGGTATTTTCCCATATACACATCCATCATCATGAGAATCGAATTCAAAAAGAATTGTTGGAATAAACATTCAAAAACCTTTCCTAAAAGGTTTATAAATATTTTGACAATAAAGATCTCTAGATGATAGACGAATATAATTAGAAATCTTATGTTTATTTATGCTTCTTCTTAATAAAAACTTAAAACTAATTAACTGCTAATGGATGTCAATCCAGTTTTTAGAAGTAATTTAACACTGAAATTAATCTCATAAATTAAATTAAATTTATTTTTAGCAGGAACTCTTTAAAAATATTCCAGTTTATGTTGTAGTGTTAAATAAATTAATTAATAAATAGATTTGAAAAAAAAACGAAGACGTGAGATTTCACAAGAAGAAGTAGTGGGACCGTTATTATTTGCATATTCCGACAATAACAATTATAACATTAATCGAGTGTATTGACAAACCATTGCACTAATCAATTAATTCTTTTATTTTTTATAATACTCCTCAAGCTATTTATTAAACTCTTTTGTTTTAGAAATGCCTAACGGTACTGCCTATTGAAGTATGGAAATGAGAGAAAATAAATTTATCTCATGGACACACACACAGAGAGCTATTTGTGTTCCATAAACAGGATTTTCAAGAAAAAGGAATACCAAAAGATTTAATATATAATTCAGACAGTCAACAAAACAATAAAAACCGTGAATAAACAAAGACAGAAAATTTTAGAAATGATTATTACAATATGAAGTAAGTTTACGAAACAAATTGTCTAAGAAAAAACATCTCTAAGCTGATAAAGAGGAAAAACGAAAGCTATACCATACTAGATCAAGGTATTGTTATTATAGCATAAAACAAAAAACAAAAGACACTTGCTATCATCTACATTGTATATACATGCCTTCAAGTCCCTTTTAGACACAGGTTGACAAGCTTAACATTTTTCTATTTTTTTGTACTAATGCACTATCAAAATGAAATTCACTGATTTGAAACCATAGATATTTCTCCAAACCAAAGATTAGAATTGACGGTCCCGCAAAACAATCTAATTAGTCAATTTTTCATTAACCATCTATAACCATTCCATTTGCATGCAAGACATAAAGAATTCTGTGGCAAAACTCCAGACTTTCTTTGACTCTAGAAGAGCTAGGTCACTTTTGATGATATTGATTCATGAACTACATAACAGAGAAAACTTTGCTCTCGTCCACGAAAGGTCCTGTAAGTGGTGTACTTTCGTCAATATATTACCTTTCTTTACTTTATGAATTCATGTATAGCCTTGCCAAAAACATTTTTTGCATCGTTTATCGTTATAAGAAGATATCTTTTGGAATCTCGCAAAGAAGTGAAGTATTTTCTGAAAAAGAAACATGAAAGAAGAAACCTGATCCGGAAAGCTCTTAGAATATGCTAAAATCCTTTTTGAATACCATCAAAACTGTCAAATCTCAGTAAAAACTAATTTTCGAAATCTAACCAAACGATATGACCCATTAGAAATCTTCCATTGAAAAATAACTCTGAGAAACTTTATAATAAAAACCCAGAACGGGTTAGCAAACTAGATGTATTAATAAGTTTGTGTTTTAGCCTAGAAGGAAATTACATATCTCGATGATCTCAAAATTTTTCTCAAAGCAGCAAGTTTTTCATGTCGTGGTTTTAATTTCGAAATTGAAGTTTCGTTAACACAGATTTTTCTTGAGCCAGTAACCAGTGATGATTGTCATATCCCTATCCAGGAAAACAAAGACATTACTTTTCCAGCAGACTTTTACATGTCTTGGGCCAAGGAAAACCAATCTTTGTACATTTTTTGATCTCTGAATCATATTTAATGATGAATTCAAGTTTCCTTCATTATAGCAATGAGACCCAAAAGATTAGAAGTACTAAATTATTATGTACAATATGCAAAACGCGTTAATATACAAAGCCAAATTATGGACACTAGCGATGTCTACCGGTTTTGATGTAGAAATCGGTTTTCCATCTTTTGTTCGGCGTTGGAATTTTTCCCGCAGGTCAGCATGTCATCATAAATTTCCTTACCAGATAATCTCTTCAAAAAGAGTTACTTGATAGCCAAAATGTGTCAAAATTCAAATTTACCCCTGATATAGCACTTTAGAAAACTTTTGAGAAAACTTTACTTTCTCATAATTACAGAGCCAGATTTAACTAAACTTGAAGAGAATATCTTTGGAGCATTCGTCTGTGTTGGTCTCCTTTGCCACGTTGTTTTTTTGATTTTGGAGTTTAGATTAGAATTGAAAACTGTTTGCATATCGGTTACATCATAACTTCATATCGTTAAAAGAATATTCAGAAACTTTGTTTTCCAAAAGACATTTCATCTTCTCTTGAGACGCAAATCTCTTCCTTTTTAAATTTCAAAACAGATAATAGTTGCTTGGGGCCAGATATGGGCCATAAGGGAGTACAGCTTTTACAACTCCGCTTGGGCCACAACTTACTCCATAACTCAAGCTATGCAGGACAATGCAATCGCCCTTCGCCTAACTTTGTCTCTTCGTTTTTATTTTTCTTCGTAGCATTTGATGGTGCAAATTGCCAGATCTGTAAGTATGAGTTTTTCGACTTTCTCTTATGTTTTTTTTTCTGTCTATCCAACTGGGTACGACATTTAATCGTCGAATGTGATGGCGCAAAATCAGCGTATGTCTAATAAATCTTTGTAAATTTCTTTGGCTTTTTTTCTCGTGTTTCACAAAAAGCTTTATCACTGAATGATACTCAAACTTTAAAAATGTTTTGGAATCGTTGGACATCGTCCTATTCATTTTGTCATCTCCTTATAAGTATTTACATGACATGTTAATACATGTTAGCTTGAATTGCAGTAAAATTGGTTTGGAAAACTTCTATAACAAGCTCATTTATTATGAAACAATCTTACAAATTATCTACAAGTATGTAAATTAGGATATTGCCCAATAGAAAGTGTAAAACACATTCAAATGAAAATCCTTATTTGATTCAAGATTATTTACTACCATTCTTTATTCCTTTGCTGAGAATCAAGATTTAAGTTTGGATAAACGTTTTTGAAATCTTAGTTGTTTGTAACCTTGCAGCGCTTTAATATTTCGATATTGGTGTGACATTTTTTACAAACTTCTGGATGCAACATAGCCTATAAGCTGTAGTCTATGAGATTCAAGATCATAAAAACTGAAACAAATATTCGAGACAATGGTTTGGAGAAGAAGTACCAAAAGCGTTCTTCCATCTGCAATAATTCTGGTTTAAACCATTATAAGCACTATCTTAGGTTAACTGATTTGGACAGCCGTTACTACAATATTAACATCCCCAACACTAGCTAACATTAGTTTAGTGTTTTGATCCTTAAATTATCAGCCGTGTCAGTCTATATTAGATGGACGGTTTGGCTTTTGTAAGATTTCATTTCATGCTTCTTTCTGACTGTAGTCCGGACTCTCTGTGCCATACCCATATAAAGATTAATGTTCAAATCAATCAATAGCAGGACCTAGAGAGAAATTATTAGATCAAAAAGGAAAAATAAATGAATAAATGGAAATATATCAAAATAAAAATGTAAACTATGTAACGCTTGCAAAAAGTAAAAGAATCTTGACCTAACTTGTTAATCTGTTTAATCTTCCAGGTAGTTAATTTGTGTTATTTGAGCAATCGCGGCATTTTGGATAAGAATTGTTATCTTTGATCTATATTTAGACTTACAGACTGTTGCAATATTTGGTGAAGCATTTAAGTAGGTTAGTAATTTAAGTTAACATTCGCAAAAACAATGTCGCATTGCTTAATCTTCAATATCGGCCATCGGATCTTCGTTTTTCGCCTGTTATTGCTTATCAATATTGCAATAAAATGATTTTGAGCAAGAGCTACTATTCACAGAAAAAACTTGCAAAACTCACTCATAATTGCTTACTACCGTAATGGTATTGTAAAAAACAAGTTAATTTTAGATACGATGAATGTTTATATCCAAAGTAATTTCAGCTTCAGATAGAATGTGTAAGTGAAAAAGTCATTTTCAGGAACTATGGAAAACAATATTGCAGAATTTTGTTTAATCGAGGCACGAACATGAAGAAAACAATAAATGATTATTGTCAGAGTTTATTTACGCACATCACTCATTTACATGTCGATTTAAATGTGTTGATTACAGTCTACATGTACCTAATCGAAATAGATGTGCCATTACTGCTTCTACGTGATATGCATATAATTATTGATGATAAAACAAATATTTTTCCACACTCTACAAAATTACATACCATTACATTACCATAATTGCTTTGTTCTATATTTACTAAAACAAACACAGAATTCCATTTTATATTTTAATGCTGAAATATACTGTTTTTCCTTTGCAATTGCAACCTTTGAAATAAATCCAATTTATTCAACACAATTTTATAACCAACCAACTAGAATGTTGAACATTCCAAAAGGTATCATAAATAGAAACGTTCGCCATAAAGATAATTCTGATACCTTATAATAATACCGTGCAAGAACAATTCTATTATATGCAAGAGGATTTAATTTACTTATTAAACTATAGGGAGTGGTCTGCAAGTAATGATTGCACACATATGTGCCAACAAATACATAAAGGTCTGTGTTTACAAGTAAATTTAGGATTCATTAAGTTGCAAATAGAGTGGGGGAGAATGACGTAAAAGATAAGCCACTCCTTCACGTGCCAAATATTCTTTGCTTTAGGACACGATGTAATTTTTTTTTCATTAATCTCTTCTTTTGATTACATTTACATTTGAACAAATATGAGCGCAATAAATTAAAATTGCTACATCAGAAATTACTTGTTGACTAGTTGTAACCCGTCAAATGTACAAGTACTTTCTCGTTAGTTTCAAATTACTCTGGCATGTTTAGAATTCTTAATAAAAATTAGCAATGTTGATTAAATCAAAAATTATTTTATCACTAAATATTGATTTGCTGTTAAATCAACTATAAATGGTAACATGAGTCGTTATAAAACTATAAAGTCACCCGAAGAAGAGTACTACAATGAATATAACAAAAAACTACATGTATATCTCATATGAGGTTTCTTGCAGTATGTAAGAGTACAGTGTCGTCCGTTGTAAGCAAGGTTGTAGTCATATATACCCTTGTCGCGTCGAGTGAAATAATGGATGAAGCAACTAATTATATTTGTTGTAAAAGGCAGCAGACTCGTGAGGTGAAAAACGAGAAACAATGAGTTTGGACCGCGGCAGCGGCGTTTTCTGAGAGTGTCGTCGTCGTCTTTTCAGTTCGAAGAGTTGCGCTAGTCGACTGGGAGGAATGCAGAAATTGGATTTTTATTGTCACACCGCGTTTCATAACAATACATTCAGTGGAGTGTCTGAAACTCGTCACCGTTTTTGTGAGTTTGCGACGACTCGCTCACCCAAGTCGTCTCTCTACCCGATTTATATGGGAATAAATTTACCTAATAGACGCTCTCGTTCCACCAACTCGATGCTTATTTTCGGACGATGATGATACATTTGTTTGTTTTCCACTTGGTTATGAAAACTATCGGTTTCTTGGATCTTTTTTATGTTTTTATGTTCGAAAAAGGTTTTCCTTTGATAAAACGGCAATTTATAGTAGATTTAAAAGCAATTTTAAATCACAAAAGAACGATGTTGGTTTGATGAATACTTATTTGTTGCATGTTTCATTAACTGTTTAAAAATTTGAATTATAAAAGACTTTAAATTATTCATAAATGCATCTTTTTTCCTTAGTCACAAAATTGCATTTTTTCGTGGCATATGAAATGTCTAAAAATAAAAAATTCTGAATATTTAGTTAGTAACAAACGTAATAATATACTTAAAATCGTGAGAATATGATTCAGTTATTCAGTTTATTTTTAGGTACCATACTAGGAGGTTCACGTTCAAATATTTCAACGAAAAGTAAACTTAATTAAGAAATCGTTAATTTGCTATTTTTATAAAAAAAATGGTTTTGATAAATTGGAATTGCAAATTATAATTTATGATAAATTCTAAGCTAATTTTAGTTATTAATCCGTACTCTGTGACTCGATCATAACAGTATTACAAAACAGTAGAGAATTTTTAGGAAAAACATCTACTTAATTTTGCTTTCCGTTGACACAGCTGTTCGATTTCGACACATTCTGCATAATAAGAAAATAACACAAAATATAACAATTGTGTAGAAGATACACGGTAAATAATTCCGCTTTAAAATCTTTCTTTTTCTTTTCTTTTTATTTATTGCCCTATTCCTAACTCATGCCCAAGGTATCATGACTAGTTAGTGAGGGTTGCCATCTACGGAAAATATTCTGACAACAGAAAAACTCGTTTGACTTAAATAGGACGCTCTTGCTCAAAATGCAATTTGTAGCTTACATTTTTCAGTAACTCTCGCTCAAAAGACTATTAGAGATTTTTATATCAAGACATTTCAGAAGATTGGGGTTAATGCAGAGGTTATGTCTAGATGCGCAAAACTGTTTTGTACTTTGAATAGCATATTGGTCTACATTTATCACCATTTTAAGATCGAAGCTATCAGTAATTGAGGCACCTAGTCAAATTACCCCCCCCCCCCCCCGTCCTAAAAATATTCAGATTTTACCCCATATAAAGTTATAAAGTTAATTTTGTTCGTGTAGCCGATGGACGAAGTAATGAAGTATCATTTATAATCCTATAGAGTTTACCTACTAAATATCATTTGTTTCGACACAGCGACCAGCGACCGCTTTTAGGTTAATTTTAATTTTTTATTTTTCGGCCGTGAAGATGGGCACTTCTTACAGATAAATAACCAGAGATTTCTTAAAAGATTCATTTAATTCAGAATTCCTGTTTTATAAACTTTATATTCCAATTTTGTACTCACGACGATATCATCTTTACCACACACAGATGTCAAATCTACTGTTACTGTCTAGTAATCGAGAGGAGTAGGACTATACTTGTCTCATCTTCAGACCTTGTGGACAAATTGGATCCTTCGTTGCGAGTATTGTATTAAATAAGTAAATTCAGTAAAAAAATTTCTAACGTGCAGAAGAAAAAAAGAAATAAATAAATAGTACAGTATCATGCTACTGCTGCTGACAATTATTGAACCCACTTTCCTTGGCCACTGCGAGATTTTAAATACCAAAGCTATAGCTGAGTTTTTATTTTTGACACAAAGTAATACAGTTCAGTAACGAACTGTAAAGAAATGTTGCCAATAGTGATGTTCAAATCTATCTAAACAATCATCAAACAGCGGTATTATTTTTGTCATAGTTAGGTTAATTAGAAGTAGAGATTCTTGATACAGTTTTTGGTGTCAAGAGTGCCAGAAAAAGCCCCCGTGCACAGAAATTTTACTTTTGGGTACTAAAGGCTCCTTTCTATACCAAAAGCTGAATCAAAAGAATTTTTTGAACACGGGCGTAGAAGAAATAGCGTACGCAACCCATGCCAAAAGAGCAATCTTTTACGCTCATTCGTGGAACAAATTGATCTTTTGGCACTTGCTACATAATATACTATTTTCGAACTCGGCTGGTCAAAAATGTTTACCCAAGACAGGTTACTCAAACTGCATACAATTAAAGGTAAGTTAGATCGCCATTGCCAAACAGTGAAATGTAGAATAAAACCAAAGACAGCAATATTAAAATGATTACTTAATAGCTATAGACCTGCCCAAATGTAATAAGAAATGGCTAAGTACCATTATGATCTGATCAGACTTTATTTTCTTCTTCTTTCCCCTTTGATTAGGTCTTTGTTTGTCTATCCCAAGGATAGGCATCAATACAGCTTTAGCCCGCATCGAACTGTATTAGTTGCCTACCCCTGGTCTAGCCTCTCTATTCTACAGATGACGAAAACCAACTTTGCCATCATCCCTCTGAGGATCTTTTTCCCATTATTTCCAGTTCATATTTGTAGTCCCCATCAGTTTTCCAATGTCTATTTTTTCAATGAGGTCGTCCTTTGTTTTTATTCATATTGAACGTCTTGTATATCAGATCTCACATTATCGTTCGCTGATCAATCTCGTAATGCTAACCTTAATATTTCCCCTAGCAGCCTATGTTAATAGCTTCGGATTTATTGACACATGTCTGCTTTTAATAAAAATTTATTTTGCTACTCGAATCTTTTTATGTCATAAAAATTTGGCTAGAAACAGACATGCGCCAATAAATTCATAGGTGATTCGATCTCGTTGTACAAATTCATTGATGATATTATTATCTGTATTTAGCCTTCAAGTGTTAAATCTTTGTTACAATGATACTAATAATTAGAGATCGGAAAAATGTGCAGAATGCCTACTGTATCTTTCAATATAACAGAATTCCGACATTGTAAATTTAATTGTTGTCTAGAAGTATTTAAAGTATAATAAGTAATAAAACGAGTAATTCCAATTTTTTGAAGGAATGCATCGAAAGATACAGTGAACATTTTGCATATTTTTCCGATGTTTACTAATAATCCATTCGTTGCTTAACGTTTAGGCCAAAAAACAAAGGTTCCATAAAAACAAAGCAGTTACGTTCTGACAGAATTTGATAGATCATAGCTTTTAATATTTTCAACACTCTTTTAATAAAAGAAACGAAATCGTGTAACAATATGATCCTCACATCATGAAATTAGAAATGTTGAAGTACTTTGAACAAAATTATCATTTTTGGTATCATCTTACTGCTTCTGAATAGAGCTATGTGGTGCTACCTACTGGATTTTTTAAAAACGCGTCTGGTCGATTCTTGGACTAGTTGCGTTCTTTAGATCAGATTTGGATCGAATTTGCTTTAATATCTTTTGAGTGCGAACCATAGAAAGACCATCACATGCAGCGCAGCTGTTTTAGTTCATTTCTCAATAGCATCGATCTTGTTTTAGAAAATTATTTGTTAAAATGAAATACTGTTCTGCCAACCACTAACTGTTGATATCAGAGTAATGATTACAGTTCTTAATATTAAGTAACTAGTATGTATTTAGATGTGTTTTCTCTGAAAACGTCTATACAAAATTTTGCTAGTCTTTTTCTTCTAACCAAAAATCGTTCAAGTCATGAAGAAACCGCCAACATACGGCTTTTGGAATGACTATGGATACCTCTGGAATTCCTAAAAGTTTTGCCACTGAAAATAAACTTGCTTTAACGCTTTGTGTCAACATTGAGGCTCAAGAATCCAATTCGGAAAAACATGATTGGGATTCTTGCTGGAAGTTCATCTCTCAACGTCATTTTGGCATTGAAAAATCTTAGGTAGGTGTACATAATTTAAATAGCGTATCTCTGTTCAGACGTGGCCGTTTCGAGTACTTACAGATCAACAAGGTCAGTTTTGATACTTCTTATAATTATCTTCTTAAACTATAGTGAAAATATTGCCTTTCACTCTTCTACTGATTTCTATTATTTGAAACGGATCAGATATGCACCAAGCATATATTTCAATCTTTTCTCAAGACAATTCTAGTTTGAATACAGCTACAAGAATTAATTAGCAGTTATCACTATCTATACGACTGTCTAGTCCTATTCACGTTTTTCGTAAACCCTACAATCTTTAGTACTACATAGGACTGTAAAGGGTAAAGCTACTGTTGAAACAGGAAGAAACAAAAATGTACAAAACAGTACAATCGGTTACATTGATGAATTGCAAATGGCTCTGCAACTGATTTTGGAAATACAAGCTTTTTTTTTCTGACTTTAAAAGACTTGGAAAAGGCAACAATAAAACTAGAAGATTCAAGTTAATTAAAATCGTTTACCTCCTTTAATTTATTTAAATCATTCCTGACAGTATAGAAATCAATTAAAAATCAGATTATTTTAACCTTAGAAAAACAATAATTAAAACTAGGAATAACATACGTTAACATTAAAGGAAAAACAAACTGCAATATTTTAAAATTACTACATGTTGTCTAATGATTTATACATTACGTAGGAATTATCATTAAAGAAAGCTTTAACTATAATAAATAATTCAAAACTTGATTGAACAAGTAATTAGTAATGTATATAAAATACAAACCTAACATCATATTTACAAAGAAATATAATTACTAATCGATAAGTGCAAACTGCAAATTATAAAAACTTGGTGATCAAGAGTAAGAGAGATGGGAATAAAAAAATCAATGTTGGTGAAATGTAATTTGCCATAATTTATAATTGATGTCAGCAACCATTGGGCGCACGCCTCTGCACGACCCCGTAATTAAACCTCTTAGTAGCTAGAGATGCACAAGTCAGATTGGCTACGATCATATATCATAAAGTTATATCTTTGGCTGTATCTAAAGTGGAAGAATCAATACCAATAGTAATTTGTTCCCTTGGCTTGACTTCAATTACAATTTCTGCCTACCCATTTCGGTTTTAATCTTCTGCTGAACAATGCGTTTAAAACTCTTTATGTGTTTTGTGTTTAAATAACTATGCTACCTACCTTGTTTATCGTAATCTAAATTTGAATACAAGTTCGAATTTGCTATAAAATGTTTCGGTTTATTACTTCTAGTATTGCGAAAAAAATTACTTTTAAATTGGAAATTCAGTTTAACTGAATCTGCAAACTTTTTAAACAGTTGGTGGGCCTCAAGGGTTCCTGTCAGGTCCAATTATATTTTGGTTTTATAACTCATCTTTTATTTACTGAAGGAAATACACGTCATGTAGTTACTATAAAATTGTGATTTGCAAGGATGTTTAGTTGTAAAAAATAAAACTCGGCAAATAATTGTAACAATTTACATGCAAATTAGTATCCGTATTTTGACCAAGGGTGCATTGTTTTATTACTTCAAGTGTTATGACGCATCTGCTACTACAAGCAATTAAAAGAAACGTAATTAAACGTCTTAATTAACTTTTACCTCCTTGAAAATATTTGTTATCTGACTCATTCTATATATGTATGTAAATTTGTAAACAAAAAATTAGACCATCAGATTGAATCTGTATAAATTAAAAAATTTGAAACAGAGCTACCACAATTCATTTTTTTCCCATCAATATAATGGTGCGAACTTGAAAGAAAGTGTCCATTATATGAAAATTTCAGCAAACGTATGTATGTAAGAGGAATAAATGAGTTGCGATTTTGTTAAATTGCTTTTACTGCATGATTATCACTTCGTCACAATGTAAGTATTCTCTATGAATAATTTTCCATAATATTAACAACACATCTGTTAATTTTTCCTTCGTAATTGATAATTGCAGAATTCCTTATTATTTTCGTGATATTTCTCTATAAACCTAATATTTATGCGCAAAGATATCAAACATAATTATAACAATTTGTTGTTAAAAAATTGCTTTGTTCTATCTTATTAGTACCGTACGGTAGCTGTTGGCTACGGTTGTCTGTTGTATTTAATTATATGTTACGCTGTATTACTGCAAATATTAAATACGTTTTAGAATTGCATTTAATTATAAGTGCATGATGGAATAATTAGAATAATTTTTCAATGGGATTATTATACCGTTACAATTATTGGTTAGTTAAATTAATTTATTATATTTTTTTCTTTGTAAATGTCAGGATGTGGATAACAAGTGAAACACAAGAAAAAAATTATCATTTATTACGAGTTAATCGCAAGTTAATTGCAATTTCCTTTCCGTGAAAACTATTTTATGCGCCATCTGGGAAGAGAATTTGGAAATAAACTAAATCTAGTAAAGACTTACAAAGGCAATACCGTTGGAAATGTCTTATTTCATTCAAAGTAAAATTCGTGTCTATTTTAAATAATTCTAGGCAAGCTAGTAGATGTTAGTAAGGTGCCCAAATATCATTAAACACCTAATTGTCATTGAGATAATACAAAACTTTAAACCAAATTAGAAAATTATAAATAAAGTAAGAGCCGTATCAACAACTTGCTTGCAGGTAAATTAGCAGTGGTCAACTTACGAAGTACTGATATTGTCTACCCTATCTATTCTGTATATCGTATAGGGTGCTCAAACATTCCAAGACAGCGAGTTACCATAGATAATCCAAGACTTAAAATAAATTAGTGTAACATAAGTAAATGACTCAATGATATTTTGCGGCCCAAGTTCCCAATGAGATATTAAATAGCAAACAAGGTAAACGACTAAATATCTATACAGAAAGTAAAGAGTAAATAATTAAATTGATGGTAGCAAATATTTTATTTTGTCATAGGTTTGAGTCAATACCTATTAAAATGCGAATAGACGACGGTAGTTAGAAGCTTCGTCGATTGTCCAAAACTGTGGTGTTTTGTTTCAGTTTGACTCTACATAAAAGCATTAACGAATCTCAATACTAATCGGTAAAGAGAAATTGAGTAATCAGTGGAATTGATTGAATACTTTTGTGGCGCCTTTCCTTATCATCTGCTCATAAATCAAAGATATTGTGCCAAACATATTCTATTCTAAATCTCTCATAAATAATAATTTAGTTTTGAAAACCCATTTCTGTTATTAAGGAAGAAACAGCCTTTAAGATTAATGTGCTACAAAGACTATTTATAAGATTTAACTCAGAGTGTTACTCAGAACATCCAGGAATATCAAGGAATTCAATTCCCTGACTTTTCCAGATTTTTCTGCTTAATTTCAAAAAATACTTATTAACGTGACAAAGACCAGATACTAGATAGGTACTTAAGATTTATATTGGGGTTCTCATATTAAACAAACAATAAATAAAAATTGACTTAGCAGATGACAGACATTATAAGACAAACCGAGGAAGGCCAAAATCCTTCAAAATGCATCAACCATACAAACTTTTAATTTGCGTAGAATTAGATTACATTACAACTGTCACAACTAATAGGCAGTGTAATAAAATCAAATTTAGAAAATAAGAGCTATCTAGAGAGAAAGGAGAAACAAAAGAATAAAAAAATCGATAAAATGGAAAAAATGAGATAAGAGAGCAAAAAGGAATGAAATGATAAAAGCAAGCCAAAATCAAAATAGTAAACAAGAAGAGCGAGAGGAGAAAGTTGGGCAAAAAAGGACGACAAAGTAAACATGACACAAATAGTAACAGATTAGTGAATAGAAAGAGACTACGCAGTAGAAAGTAAGAACAAAAATAACAGAAGGTAGGAAATTGAACAAGAAAAAACGAAGAAAAAAATAGAAATGTGAGACAGACCATAGAGTAGAGGAAAAGCAGAAGCGAAAAAAGAAAGCAAAAATAACCTCGTGTGGAACTGACCGAAAAGAGGAATGGAAAGAAAGAAGAAACGTAAACCAGAGAGGAAGACAGAAAGAAAGAAAAGATAGGGATAAGTAAAAGAGAAAAAGGTACATAAAGAGAATAAAGATTCACTGAACATTATATTTTTGAAATTCTCTGACTCTTTCATGACTTTTTTAGTCAATGAAGAAATTTTTTTTCCTTCAATTCTCTGGCTTTCTAATTTTCAAATTCTCTAGGTTACGTTACTTTATCAAAGATCAAACAGAACCCTTTCAAAAACGGCTGAAAGAAAAAGCAGCATAGTAAACAAGGCAGAGAAAGAATATTTTGGACAAAACCCAAAACAACAACAAAATATAGGGTGTGCCGTGTAAATTGAATCGGAACAATTATTATTGTGCAAAGGTTCCTTGAGCAACACAATTTAGTGTTTAAACTAACAGTGCTTGCTCTTGGGAAAAACTGGCATAAAATCGATAGATGTATAAAAAGAATTGGCCAAAAAGTGAATTTAATTTATTAGGGCAAACAAATAAATAAAGCAAATCAAAATTAAGAAATGCCAAAAATTGGTAAATTAACGTATCACAGCTAAAGAACGATACAGCAATTTAAGTTAATACTTTGTTTATTCAGAGCAAAACCATTAACTAAAATAGCAGTCGAGAGTCAGGCCCAAACAGTTCGAATTATAATCAACGAGAGAAAAACAGACAAGTGAGGTGGTGGAGATTATTCGAAATGTACAGGGAAAATGTGATTTTTAGGCATATAGTAAAACAACCGCACACCCAACAATACTTACTTTTATCTACAAACAAAAGGCAGAAGTCAATCAAACTTGAAGACCAGCAAGATAATAATTAGAGTGTACAAGTTTACTATTATTAAGCTTGAGTTCAAGAAGGAGTTTCAAGGAGGAGAGTTTTCAAAATTTTAGTTACTCTCCCATGAAGAACTTCTAGATATGGGCAAAAATCAGATAAATTGAGAAAGCTTTTGTTAATCTATCCTTTTGGTTTTCTGCAAAACGAGAGATTATCTAATACAAACCAACTACAACGACATGTGTTCAATACAACTGTTATCGAATGGGGATGCAAAATGTTTTGATCTTTGAAAGGAGGCCAATCTTGCATATAAATAGAGTTCATTAACCTTAACAATGTTTACAGATATTGTCCTAGAAGAGTTGCATTTAGTCGCCCGACAAATGTCATCCCTTATCAAGGACTTTGAAGCTTGCACTTTACGGATTTAGTTAATCTCAAACGACTAGGGATAATTTAGACTGTTCGCAATGATGAGACCTATTTAGCCAAAGATCTTCAAGACATATTTAAGGCTGTCTGAGCACGAGTAGGTATATTACTGATATTCTGATATTACGCCACTAAATCTTTTTGAACGCAAAACATTACATACAGGAAATGACTTATTCAAATAGAAAATTAAAAAGAGATATAAGATGTAATAAAGAAGCCTTTTAGCAATTAATAAAATAAACAAATGATAATTTTGCCATTTTCTTCAACTTAAAACAAATTATACCCAGCAATAAATTTAAACACCGCATTTTATTACACACAGCGTCCATGTATTAAAGATAAAAATTCTCAATAATTTTTTTTAAACAAATTATTTATTACAAAATAAAATAGAGATATTCTCGTTGACGATAGCGCGTACAAGTAGAAAAAAAAGAAAGATTTAATAAACTCGTAAGAATGATATTGACGATCTAAGAACGTCTTGTAACTGTCAGAAAATTTAATAATCAATAAATTTCGACTATTAAATAATGCATAATTATTAATTTGAATATAAAAACATATCTCTACCCACTGTTTTTTACATATTTGTTATTTTTAATTTTTATTATAAGGATGTCAGATAATTTTATTATAATTTTGATTTAACCAGCTTTAAAAAACCTTCTTTAAAATACTTGCAATCAGTAGATGTTTTATAGCCCCTTTTTTCTTGATATTAAGAAGAATTAATAACAATGGAATATTTTATAATAATCGCAATAATAATAATTATTATTATATTTTATAATTAGAAAGGAGGATTGAAGAAACTATAAATTAAGTCTTTAATATTATTACTAAAGAGCATAAATAAGTAATGACAAAGTAGGTGATGGTTGGGGCGTTACTCGTCATAGTTTTTCAAGTAGAAAATTTAATTGGTTTTTATAAATTCATAACTTCATTGTTATAAATGACCTTCAATAATCACTTGGTGTTACTTGAAATGGAAGATTTAATTTTAAAATCGAATTAATTTTTAATTTGAATGTAGAATAGTAATATAGGCGTAACGGAACGTCGTATAGTACACACGTATATTTGTAGTAAATAACATGTATATTATGTACCACTTGTTTATTTATTTATTTATTACTACATTAAAACTTCCGTTAGGCGCATGTTAATGTTATAAGATATAAAATATTATAGTGGATTTAAAAATACATTAAATTACGTAAAAGCGAGATTAGACGATTATTTTTTTTCTTTCCTAGGAATGTTTATCTTGACTACTATTATTATACACAAATATTATATCTTGCAAACAATCTTTTGAACAATAGAACAATAAAACTATCGACAATTAATAGCGTTTGCAAAAAATAACAATTGAGAACTTATTTATAAGTTTGATATGCGGGGAAAAACAAACAGATTCAATTTTAAATGAAGTATCAAAACAACTGGTAGATGATTTTTATAATCTCAACAATCTATCTGTATTTCAAGAATCGACCTTGAGTTGTCCGGCTTATTTTTGTGCAATGGAAACTGTTCTGAATCCGCAGACTGAAAATCTTAGATTGTACCATATATGTTTAAATGATCTTTCCCCTGGATATTGACCTGATAATTCTATGTTGCAGTGGCAGAGATAACTGATGAATTTAAAAAATTTATATTGGAGACTAAAGAGACATTACCAACTGTAATGTTTTGTTAAAAATTTAGAAAAGAAACTCATTCCAAAAAAATAATAGCCCGATGAAACTCAACTCACTAGATTTCTCGTTTCTTGTTTCTAAGAAATTCGTCTTCAATTCTTCTTTGCCGCATTTTTACTTTTACCGTGAATTATTCTCCGTTGGTGCTTTCAAGGACAGACTCATAAGTTTTGAATAGCATCCGACAGTAGGCTCCATTGAAGTCGATCTGCTTCTGAGAGAATAGACAAGAAATAATATAGACAGTATCACACTGTACAACTTCAGTGTTGCTGCTGAGAACGATGTCATGATTCTCCATTAGAGACTTTTTTCTCAAAGATATTACGAAACACTTCATTGACCAACTTACGCATATTCTTTAGTTTCTTTGTAGCATTTTGTGCAAACAGATCTTCTCGCTAAACAGTTTTGTTTTCTGGCTTTGTCTCTAGTAAATCCTGAAATTAATTCCTTAATATTGATCGTTTTCATTCCGTTTTAAGGCCATGGTACTTCGTAGGCAATTTTTGATTAGCTTCGTTTTAGAAACGAAACGTTCTACATTAGACACTGTCACAGGAATGGTAAGAAATAATAATAAAATAGTCACAACAGCTTGCAGACTTGATAACAAAATTTCTTATTTAATAATTAAAAGTTTTGTTAAGTCAAATACTATGGAAACTCTCAGAGCCACCTATCTGGGAAGGCCTTCAAGGCCACATCTTCAGAACCACAATTTCGAGGTTGCCGCGCCGATTGGCAGGCTGTCAGATATATCCAAACCAAATATTAATCTTTTTGGAACATGTTTCAGAGGCCGAGGAGAACCACTAATGTTGACGCCTCCAGACGTTAATTGCATGGTCTACTCGATTTTTATATTTGATCGCATGGTAAGAAAAGCTGCAAGATAATAGGCCCCGGGGGCCCTTGAACGGTTAAGATGTCACGAGAAACTTTTGAATTTGTGTTTTAAAATGGTTTCGGCTGATTTAAATTCTTGATACAGTTCAAGTCTGCTAAAAATGCTAATTTCTAAAGAAGTATTGCTTCAAAATTGGAATTCGTTATATCCATAGATTCATTGCCTAATTATTGTAACAGTATATCAAAGGATATTTACTTCGAGGTGAAGATCCGTTAATCTTTCATCTTCACGAATTCCTTCAAAATGTTTCTTAATAGGCATATATCGGGGCCCGGTGCATTCTACCGAGTGAACCAACACATTTTCCTTAAATGCAAGAAGGATTTGGTAGCAAGGCATTTTTTAATAACATTTATTAGTTGAGAACATTTTTCTAAAGCTTATACCACGCTTTCTTGAAACTCACAATAAACTGACGTTCAATCCAGCTGAGTAAACAGAAATTTGTTCGATTTGGACTATTTTGCCTCTATGGTTTTTCGCAGAAATAGTTATATGCAGATTCAATAGTTCCTAAGCAATTTCTTACGGTTAGAATGCTGTTGGCTGAACAGCTAGATTAAGAGTGATGAGCTTAATATGTATTTTCCCACTCACAGCCGCCACTCTCTTGCAAAGATCTGATTAAGGTTGCGGCTATACTTTTCCCTGTACCGTCTGTCACGGGTGCGAATACATTTGTCAGCTGTTTTTACTATGTGACACACACATATCAAAAGTAAAAGTAGCTCGATACCAGAAATGTCTGATATTTCGTCAGTTAGGTTTTTTAACACTTCCTACCAGTACTTCTAAAAAATTTTTGTGAAGATTAGAAATGACTTGGTTTTGAATTTTATTGCTTGTATGCTAATAAGGTAATTTTTGAAGACGTCTTCAAATGTTTTTTTGAGTAGATCTCTGTTGTAGCTCGTGTTTGGTACACCCTCCTTCGAGCCTCTCAAGGCTAAACTTTGTTGTTCACAAATCTTGTTTTCCTCGCTTACCTTTTTTCTCAGAATTTAATTGTACATCAATAGGCAAAATTTTGCCTTTACTAGTATTCGTACAATTCTATTACACTGATTTTCCGTTAAATCAGTCAATTGGCGTTTCTAAAGAAACCAACTAATGGACAGTTTTTGGTCGATGTTGCTAGAAACCAACATATCTTTCTTCAGAACAGAGATTGCGTATTTTCAATTCCTTTTTAATCACCTCCCAAGGATGAAATATCTTGTGAACTAAGGCTGGCTATTGGGTATCTGTGTCTGTCAGCAATGTTACTACTTCATCATTGATTGTGCTGATTTCAAACTTCACTGTCATCCTATGTATGTTGAACTTAATTGGGAACTGCATCCTGGTTGCGGCTATAAGCAAATAAATATACCAAAAGTTTTAATTTTCTTTCTGTCCAGATTCTGGACGTCTAAATAAGATTTAATCACATTAAGCTTCTTTAGAAGAAGATATCCAACTCGCCGATATCCCAGTTTGCCAGTCATTATGATGTTTCATAAATGTTACATTTCTAACTTCTATCCTAATAGAATGTTTCTGCAAGATGGGAAATCGGCAAAAGGCATCATGTAGAAGTTCAATTCTTAATGGTCCATATTTACTCCGTTTTGTTCTTTGTATGTGTTGTTTAATTATCAAAAGGTACAGTACAAACTTAAAATACACAAAATATAGTTTCCATAAAATTCTATTAAAGGAAAGCAAATGTAAAATTGCAAGTGTAATTCATTCGGCAAAAACCATGTATATAGGGTGTAACCAGTCTCCAATAGCCTATTTCACTGTTTCCTAACGGTAAAAACTCCTTTGTCAAATATCTTGATTTCTATTATGTTCTTGGTTCAGAAAGGTCCAAAAATGTTGACTCTTTTAATTTTATCAAAATTCCTGTTTTCTCCAAAGAGACTTTGAGTATCAATAGTATGAATTAAGATTGAGACCATATTTCTGTTTGAATCTTTGTTTTCTATTACAATCATTTGTTTTATTACTATATAAGGAATGAAATATGCGGGAATACCATAAAGAACAGTTGCTATCTGTTGAATGTATTCTGCTATTTCATTGATAATGTTTGATATTTACTCAAAATATAATTTTAAAGAAATAATCTGTATGTTGAAGCTTCCCAAAGATAAAATATTAATTACTGTATCATAATTATGACAATATCGCGTTTCCATTGACAAAATCATTTTATTCCCAGATAAGTATTTAATGTGAAAAAATTCAAATTTTATTGGTTTAAAAATATAAAAATTATACATAGAACAAATTATATCTTTGTTTGTAGTTAACCATCGTGACATAAACAGAGTAATAAATTTCCATAATTCTGACAGATTTCTTAACAATAACCGACATAAATAAACAAAAAGATATGTTCTAATGTGTCATAAAATTAGTTTGTATTTACATAGTATAATTAAAGTTCATTAATCAATTTCAAAGTCCAGCAGGAAATTAATGTGAAGAAAAATAAGTTTTTGCACGATATATAATTTAGGTTAGGTTGGCGTAAAAAATTATACTAAATAATAAAACAGAAAAATAAGCAAAAAGAGAGAGACAAGGGAGGAAAAATCCGGAACTGGGGGTTACATAATACAACCACAATAATTAAGCCACGTTTCCCATAATACTTTAATTGACTAATAAATGTGGCGAAGCCGTAAATGATTGTTTAATAAGCTAGAAAACGTTTGGCGCATGCCTATCCTGGGTGGCCGTACCGTAATTACCACTTGGTCGCTTGATTACCACTTTGGTGATTACCACTGATTACCACTGCGAGGATAATGCGCCTGCCGATCTGAACGATATCAAGACAAAAGACAATAAGGGTCTCTCTCGATTTACGATATTGCAACTGTTATTAAAGGCACTACTACTCCATTGAACTAGGAATGTGAACTCGTTCAGTGATGGCGTTTGTTTCATATTTTTTTTCGTCCTTTTATGTTGCAAAGTAATAAAATGAAATGAAATTATGGGAAATGTCAACGAACGTTCCTAGAATTATTTCAGTTTCGTGCTAAAACTATTTGGCATGTTAAAAGATAAAAAACAAAAACGGAACGGCAAATATTTTCCAGATGTCTAGGGAAACGATAGAAAGTAGTTAATACTAAAAAAGATAAATTTTCTATTTGCCCTGAAACCAAATCCTGGTCGGTATAAAGCTTTCGCGTTATAAAGCGGATCGTCTATTCAACTTAATAACCCTTAAGCATCGAAAATCAAACACTCCAAACTTCTAAATAAAGTAAAGTGAAATAGGATACTACTATTATAGTACTCACCAGGGGCGAATAGAAGGCTGAACTGTCGACGCCTATACTAGGATAAGGGTTCTGGTCCGTGGAGGGATAAGGGGTGCCGTATACTCCAACACTTCTAGGATATTGAAGAGCGGCTAGACGAGCCGAATCGTATTGACAAGAACAAACACTTTGGCCCGTCATAGGGTCGGTTACTAAAGGTCTGCCGGACTCGCAACATTGCGTTGGTCCAGAATTTGAGGTACCTCCAGGTGATAGCGCGCCGCCAGGTCCACTTGCAGAACCACCGGGACTTAACGAACCACCGCCGGATGCAGGAGAAGACGCTGAATTTGTCGTCGTTTGACCGGACACTAACAACTGAAAAGTAAAAAAGTAATGTTCAATTAAAAATTTCGTGTGTAGTATCGATCTTATGAAATTTTAATTTCAGGCTATAAAATGAAGAATAAAGTGTAGATAAGATTTTTTTATTAACGACTGAGTAATTTCAACAGCTATAATTATCATTTCGAAATTTTATTGTTTCTACTACCAAAGCATCCTCTCATTCAAAAGATAATTTTTAACGAAATGCTTATTTAAGATAAATCAAAGTTAACGTTTTTATTGAATAATAATTGAATAATAATTTCTTTTTCACTTGTTTACACTTTATAAAACTTCATTTAAAGAATAACATAACCTCACCTTTTGTTTGTTTAACTTTTAATGAAGATTACAAATCTGATTTATTAGCAAAGAGGAAAACTTCAACGTTTCTATGCCATAATAAGATAATTAAACAAAATAAATGAATCAATATACAAAAGAGAAGAAAAGAAAATAATTAAGGTTGTTAACAGGGACAATTCGAATTTATTATTAAAACTTAATAAACTATTTCTGTATGATAAGATAAATGTGTTGCAAATCAATTACTATTATTATTTACTAAAATGAATTAGTTGTAATTTAAAATTAATTAAAAAACCGATAAGTGTTATGGAAAACAAGAGACTCGTTAAATCCTAATTGTATACAAAACATAACCTAACCTTTTGTGTAGCACACGTTTTTAGATCATTATTAATAATAATTATAGATATTATGTGTTAAGTTAAACAAGAAAATTATCAGAAAAGTCACTGCTCTGTTGTGATAAATTAATAAATCCATAAATAAAAAAAGAATAACTGAAAATAAACGACTGCTAATGTACGCAAGACCAGCTTGATTTTAGGTTATCGTATGTCTTGCAAATCATGTCTTATTTTATTATTATTGCTAAGTTATCAATTTTAAATTGTTATTATATTTTAAAATTAATAAAATCCAAGAAATTGTTTTTTGAATGTTAAGAGCTTATAGAATTAGATATTTAGAACCAAAACAAAATGAGATAAATTTTGGAAGATTTTTGATGCGGGAGATTAACATTAGGATTAAAGTACGTTTAGCAGGCTGTTTCGGCCGCTTCGACTTCTTTAAGTTAAATTAGATTCTCTTTGCATTATGAAAACTGTACGAACAAGGATTCTTACTTGGAATTACTTTTCTTGAACTGAGTCTGAAGGACCTTGCAAGAGCTTCAAATGAGCTAAGACAGAATAAACATTTTCTCTTTGGTATGGCATAATAGAAATTATATTTAATACACTGTGTACATCTTTCTTTCGATTAGTCAGAGGCGGAAAAAATACTTTTAGGATCATACTATTCCAACATACCAAAAAGTTTGCTCTAGTAAGCAAAACTCCTACAATTACTCAATATTAATTCATTTGTGCTTAAAGAACTGTTAGAAGCGATTTAGAAAATTCATGTTACTCTTAACAATTGATCAGAAGATTCCAATTCTGTATTTAATTAAAAATAATAAACCCATAGGCTTTCAACAGTGGATGCCAAAACGAGGAAAATCTACACTTAATAGAGACTACGCTCAAAAGAGTGCCACATTAGAAGTCTTAAGTGGTTTGTTTGCTATCTTCATTTATACCCAGTGGCCAAAAAGGTGCGTACTGTTTAAATTTATATAATTTAAAATGGAGTAAAGATAGAAAGTTTAAGTTTGTAAGAAAATGTGCAAAATTTTACACGGTTGCCGTAGATCGAAATCCAACCAACTGCATGAAAATTCTCTTCAGAAACCTTCTATGTCTGTAGGTTTAGTAAGTTTCTAAGAACTTAATATTTCGACTGTTAAAGAACAAACCATGTGGTGATTTGAAATATTAATTCTTAGATATCTAGGTTAGATTTGTAAGCTGCATTACAAAACATTTGCGGTTTTTAGAAAAGAATAGCTAAATCTTGTGTAAACTTTTGCACCCAAGATTGTAGACATTGTAAATCGCAAAATCATTTGAGTAGATTTTTGATAATAAAACGGATATTTGTATATCACTTTATCATTTAGAGATTCACAATTCAATTCACAAACCTGTTGCTGAATTGACAGCAAGATGATACAATAGTTCACTAATCTTAAAACGTTGCATTTTACGATAATAACAGATTTTGTTTCCCTATTTCAAGAAATTGCTTCTGTTTTTCTTTCAAAATGAAATAAATAAAAATCAGGTATCATATCTACTGATACAGACTATAACTTATTTTATCCGTTCGCATTCCTTGTGTTATTCTTTAAATATGCTCTACTGTTTCAACTGTCATTCAGAAACTCTTCGAGTGGCTTATACTATAAACAGTTTCTCTTTCCAGAAATTGGTTTTATTCTGGTTTTCATATGATTTTACTTCAATGTTCTTTGTTGTGACTATCTCAAAATAGGTTACTCTGCAAATAGTATCGTGACCACTGTGCGGAGGAATAAACAAGTTTTTAAATTAAGCAGAAGAATGTTTGCAGAAATGTTTTTGTTTCGTTCTGGCAACCCAAAGTTGCTTGTACAGCAGACGATATACTTTTTGTTTTATCTTTCTTGAACGTTCAACCAAAAGCAGATTTTACTTCATTTGGATAAATATACAAATCCAAAACTAGTTTGCCAACATTGAATAACTTTAGTTACGCTAGTCATAATCAGTTTTAATGAGTCAGTGGGGAAAATATAATTTCAGAGCCCCCTGCAAACCCAATTTTAATACCTTCTAATGATGTATATCATTATTTACAATTTTCTCTTCTTATGGTCTGTAATAATCTTAATAATTAATACAAAAATTTTATATCTGTCACCTTTGTGCTATACTATACTATCGCGTGTCCAAAATAAGAATCCAGAAAATCATCAACATCGAAAATAAATAAAAATCTGGAATTCTAAGTCTGGTAATTCCAACACTACTGCATTTTCAATTGATTTGATATCACCATTTAATTAATTGTTCTGTTAATTGTTTCCTCATAAAAGAGAAAACTAGTTTTTAAGATTCAAATAATAAATCACAGCTTAAAGCGTTTGTTTGAACTAAACTCTCTTGTGAATATTGTATCAACAGGTGCTTTTTGGGAAACTTATTTTGGGACATCCTGTATACAGAACTATAATGTTCACTGATAGACATCGAACTTTTATAAACCAAAAAATAGTTAGAATTTATTTCAATCGAGTTTATTGACTTTATTTTGATTTGGTTTGGGTCTAAATGAAGATATAGTAAATGATACAACGAGGAGCAAGAAATATTTTGAAATTTATATAGGTACCTGCTTCAAGTAAAACCATAAAGCAATTTGTATTTTAGGGATACCCGCTTGAATAGGATGGTAAGATCATAAAGTCGCACAGATGTGAAAATGGATATTATTACCATAGCTTGCAATAGTTCTTACTCTGAAAAGTCGGAATTAATTTTTGTGTTACCAAAGTGGGCAATAAATACAAACCTGACAGTAAAAGTTTTATTTATTCAGAATATTCACAGTTAGGTTACTATTTCTGTTTTATCTTCGTGAGGCTTTTGCAATCACTATTTACACTTAACATTGTTATAACTATAACTAAGCAATAGAGAACCAGAGCAAAATAGATTCAAGAATCATCGAAATCACGCGGCACAGTTATTATCACAATTATAATTCTAAATGTCTAAAGATTTCCGGAAGTTTTAATTCATAACTTGTAGTGTTCAGTTCTACATTATCTTGTAAGTTGTGTGGGCGAGTTTGAGAAAACAGAGAGAACAAATGGATTATGGTATGCAAACCATACTCGATCAAAATAGTAAGTATCACAGTATGAAAGAAAATGGTTTTTCCGTCTACTCCTATTCTATTGGCTATTGTTTTAGTATTAGGAATCAGCCATCAGCTTTGAATTTATGCACTTCAGTTTAGAAGTTTAATTATCTACTCAATTAAGCTCCAGAAAAACACACAACACGAAATTATGCCATCTTAGGGTTGTAGTGGTTTCAGATTTGATTTTCTCATTAGATCAAAACCATATTGAGTTACAAAATCAAAATTAACGTGGCCAGAATTACATAGTGGATCAATTAAGGAATGGGACAATGAAACAAAGAACTGATACAGGCACAAAATTGAATATAACTGCGTCAAAGTTATAACGAAAGTAGCTAAACACATGATCAAGACAAAATTAAGCACCGAGACAGTCAAAACAAAAGCATTTGGGTTCATAAAACAGAGATTAACAAATTCTTAGGTATCTGATTGTCATCTACAATCCAAGTTAAATACAACTGTATGTGGATTACAGTTACGGTCTCTACTTTTAGTCATTTTGGCTTTGTTTCTTTCAGAAATAATTATTCGTATGGCAGACTTAAATAAGGCAATTCTGAAACTTGTACTAAGACAGCTATTATTATTGTTATTTTCGCGTTTATTTTGGCCTTGATTACTTAGTTTAGAAAATGGATGAGAATTTTGCAATCAATGTTTTAATAGCTACAAATATTCTTCTATGTTAATTAAGAAACTAGATAATCAGAATTTCATGTCCATTTTGCACTACCTTCTAGATATCTGAAGTGGTAATTTCGAAAATAGAATGTTGAGAGAACTCAAAGACATGCTTATTAATGCTAACTGCTTCACTTTTCCCGAAAATTCAAAATTAATGATTTAAATAGTCTTGAATCTTGACTGAGACTATTTGAATCTCTATAGTCTCAGGAAATCACGATTACTGAAACAAAAACAGTCTGCAACCCCGCAAATCAAAACTGGTCAATAGAGAAAACCGATAAGTATGAAGAACTATATAGCGATCGAAATTTAATTTGAAAGATCAAAATTCAAAACACAGAACCCAATTTTTGGTCATTAAAATTGCTTAAAGTTCCTGTTTCGTTGATATAAAAACCTTGCTTGCAATGAAACAAATGAGTATTGTAGTGCACAGAGAATGGTTTTTACATAAGTGTGGTAATGAAAGAATAATTTAAAAAAATGTTTATTTATATTACAAATTTCATAATTGCTATAGTTTATGATGGTATAGAATGCGAAAGTGCTGAACATTCAACAAGTAATTGTTTTCAAAGAATAAAACTTGAGACTTTAATTTTGGGAAATTTTCTAGATGTAGGTAATAAACAATGACGACAAAGCAACTCGTGGATTTGTTGATAGTTGGGCCTATAGCATGGTTGTTCTATGAAAGTTTCAAAGAAGAAATTATTAACTTATCGTTTTTATACTGCAAATTTAAAATCTTCTCATTAATAAATTGTTGATAGTATCTTTTTTGTTTATTTCGCTTCTATTTATTTGCTTTAATAATGATAAGTGTATAATGCGTCGGTAACCTACAAAGAATATCAATTTACGTTTAGATTATTTATAAATATTTTTTGTATGACAACACTAATCTATTATATGGAATTTACAAAAATAAAAAACAATAACTTCAAAATTGTTTTTTAATTTATAATTGTCTCATTATAATATCTTGTTGAGGATACATATATTGTTTATCCAGTGATTAGATAGATAATTTAAGTCTCTAAATGAACCTCACTTTTTTCTCTACTAATAAATCAGTAAGCTAAAATTTAAAAATGAAATTCAAGTAGTGGTAATTATTTTTTTTTAAATAATTTACAGTCAGTTTAACTTCTATATTTTCATCTGATTTTTCAATGAAATATTTCTGTGGAATGATTTAATTTATCAGAAAAAATCTAATAAATTTATTAAAAAGTCAATTTATATTTAGTTAAGACATAATAGATCAAATAACTATCTAAAAAATAAACGTACAAAATTTATTAGCAACCTTTCAAGATTTATTAACCTCACTTTTGCTGTTGTTGGTTGATCAAACGCATTAATAATTCTAAAAGTTGACTTTTAAATAATTTTTTATTTAAATTATTGCTTTATAAATAGGGCATTAAGATTATTATTATTATTATTTTTTCTAATCAATTCAAGTTATGCGGGTCACAAAATTAAAAATTATTATAGTTTTGACATTACTATATTACTATTATTAAAGTACTATTTTGTCCTCCATTAATTCATGAAAGGTGTTATAAAAGCATGATAAACAAATTAGTGTTATCTATCTAATAACTTTTATAATGATCGTTATCTACTCTTTTCTGATTTTCACAATTTGAAGTCATATTTAATTGTTATTATATCTCAATCAGAAACAGATGTTCGAAGTTATATTATTGATCCGCGATACTAATTGAAGAGGCTACTCATAATGTTTAGGCAATATTTTGGTTTCCCAGTACAAATTTACTGATGTGTTCTGATTATACAAACATAACAAAATTTTATACGTTACTAAAATATAAATACAAATAGTACTTTATGTTATGTTTACACAAATGTGGTTAGCTCAAAGTACCGACAATAAAAATACAGATGTCATCTTCAAAAATATCCCCTTGACTTTCAAGAACTGTAGAATAGCCATTCAGGAAAAAAAAAGTTTAAAGTGTTTAGGGATACAGAAAAAACACATGTTTAGGTGGATTATAGAATATTAAATCAAATAACCCAAGAAGTTCTGTTTTTTTATTCTTTCAACACAGTAGCGTACAAGTTACAAAATAAAAATGCATAGAAAATGCAGACGAGTTTTTTCTAACAAAACAAACCAACGAAATTAAGATAAAGCTTGCAATTTGCATGTTGCTCCCATTTATATTTTTTAACATGGCTGTTTAAGTGCAATATTATATGTATAATAGGTATAGGCGGTGTTGAATTTTTGTTTGGCGGAACACCGCATGAGTGGCCGCATTTACTGCATGCTCGAAGAATATAAGCGGCCATTTACCCAGTTATTTTAGAGTCACGTAATAATATTCCGTCGAGACGGATTTGCTAAACTTTTGCAAGCTAACCGTGAAACATTTTTCGTAGATTATCGAAAAATAATGCTAATTTGAGCTTGATATACATTTTAGAAACATTTTAAACGTGTCGTTAAATTTTTATAAAGCTTAATATTTGAAAAAATCATAAATAAAGTGTAGGTGGCGAAAAAATATATTCAATGAAGTCATCAACCTTTAAATTATGATCGTTTTTAAAAAACCAAGGTGAGCTGGTAAATATTCTAAAAATGCAGAAATATACAAATTTGAGAAATTAAATTTGTTTGGGGACCCACTAGGAAATATCGAAAACCTACGCCACTGTATTTGAAGCGGCGGGGTTTTACTAAAGCAAGTCGGCATTATATGGATATTACAGAGCGATTCATAAGAGCTGGGTAAATGTTTGCAGCCCTATAGCTCTCTTGTTTGTTCGGCTCTTATAGCACATGATTTCAATGCCAATCACTAATTACTTGACAAAGTTCTCTTAGTTATTTCCCGGTATATATACAATGGTGTTCGTTATGTATTTTAGGTTAAAATTTGTTTTATATGGGAACTCAAAAAGATTGCTAAATAATTTTCTTGAGTACTATATCAAAGTTGATTTTATTTATTTAAACTAAATGATCTGATAATCTTACATTTAAAGAACTAGTAATGCATGAAAATTTAATAAATAATAATAGTAACTACTAGCCGTAAGGAAAGGCTGCAAAGTAATAATTTGAGTCTATTTTATATTACTCTTGAGAGTTAGTCATTCTTGGTTTTATGGCAAATAAAGTTAAATAGACTCATAATAAATACAAATCGTGCTCTATTATCATTTATTTTACATTATATTTATATGAAATAATTTATAGCATTTTTACAATATAATAACCAACCTAATACTATGTGTTACTACTTTGCATCTATTAATCATTCAAAAGATCAAGAGACAAGTTGAAATGATTAAAAATCGATTCCCTTATGTATCAATGTTATTGTTACCCAGGGTATATAAAATGAAATATTCCGCATACTTTGACACTATAGATACTAAATTAGAATTTTACACTGTAATTTCAATTTTTTTATTTCAATTTCGAACTTAAAACTCAATGCGCCTTTATACAGGGTGTTGCACGTATCTACCGTTTTTTCTGTTTTTCTAAAAGAACCCCGTTATTTCAATTCTATATTCTGTTTCTAACCTAACTTTTTCAATTACCTTTCAGATAATTTGTTAAACAAGCAAACAAATAGAAATCTTCAATTAATCAAAAAGACGTAAAAAGTAAGCCGAGTTTAAAATTTCTCATTTCGTATGATTCACAGTTACGTGATAATACAATAATTAGCATATATGACTGTTAAGGTGCTTAACACGTATTTAAATTTATAAATACGTACACATTGTACTATATATTTACACATAACACAGCTGACAAAGCCGCGTACACGGAATAATAATCAGCAACTTTGTTATCTATTATTGTTAAAGTATGCAAGAAATGGTTAAAATTCAAGGACAAACTAAAAAATGAATTTGGGATGCGTCGTCGGTCACCCACATGATATCCATTATGGGCCAATATTTTTTTCTGAATTGGACAAATTTCTATTTATATGCAGACATGTAGGAAGTATATAAAATTTAGGGCAGCAAACACATATAAATGTCAAATTTATATGTTGGCAATGCTCAAAATATATTATGAACATTATGATTGGAGTTTTATTAGTCCTAATAAATGTCATAATTATACATAAAATAATATTTAGAGCTTTATGAAAAATCGAGCACTTTAAAAACCGTTTGAATCTACATAATACAATGTATCTAACAACTACATAACTAATTAATAACTATTAACTTTCCTAAAATGATCCTATTAATGAGATTATAATTAAAGCATCTTATTAGCATTTACATTTTAATGAAGTTAAATTTTATAATCAAACATTAACATCGGACAGGTGCCGTCGGACAGTCACCTGAATACCATGAGCAATTTCCCTTTTTTTACATTAAAATTCAAAAAACATTCGTCTTTTAAATTTCTTAAATAAAAAGGTGGGCTCATACACCGTAACGTCTAATTTAATCCTTAAAATATGATAAATATCCAAATCATAATACCTCCACTGAAACATTTAAAAACGTTCATTTAGCCGCCGGTTATGATTTTCTAGAAAATTAATTATTCCATAATTTTTTTGTATTTTTCGCAAAAGCGCGCCTTTCGACGGGAAGTTTAAATAATTAACATGACGTTCGTTACTCGCATGCCAATGTCAGCAAGTTATTGGGTTTTTAATGATAGCCGACCGGATTTTTACGATTTGAATTTTAATTCGCCGCTTGATTTTAGGTTGTTTCTTGTTTTTTAAATAATTTCTGATTACCTGCGATGCCGACGGATAAGAATAGCCGAATTGGGCGTAAGCTGCCATATCACTACGTCCGTGATAACACACGTCACTCACACACTACAAAATGCTCCACGGTCCTCGGTCGCACAACAACACCAACTACATGTCTTGGGGGTGGCGAGCAACCCTCGACGCAACAACATGAATGAACAACAAAATAACAGTACCATGCGAGGTGTGCACCGTGCCGTGTTGAGAGCGACTGGGGCTGACTACCTCTAGCGACGGTGACGGGAAGTGTGTCAACCCCAGGGGGGTTCCCCGTTTGGGCGGAGTTTCGACTAACAACCACTAGCTACATGGAAAAGGTGGAGTGCGTGCCGATTTTGGCGCCCGTATAGGCGCCCCTCTTCGCGGGCGCCGGCCCCCTGGTGTGACACTCCGCCTCAGACGAGGGGCCAGGGGCGGCTCACACGACTATCTTGTTTATGGGACTCCTCAGATCCGGACAAATCCCACCTCGCACAACAAAAACACTAACTGAATTTATTGGATACAAGGTGTTTGTCTGAATGAATCGTTGGCATCATTTGTATTCTGATTCGGACGAATGATGCTCCGCTTTTTACATGAAAACCCACTTTACACCTTGTGCCGTTTGGGTCTTATTGTCACCATGAGTGGCTTACAGCAGTAAAGATACGAGAGCACATATGCTCTCCGATATGTTTATTAAATGGACATGGCATTAAAATTGTACAATCGCGATAGTGTTTTAGTTTTAATTTATCCACTTTTTTAGCAGGTGTTTCGGGTTGTTTTCGACATTATAAAACAACTAACGATAATGTAACGATCAAAACACGAGAAAATTTAAAGCTTTCTCCTTATTTTTCCCCTCTTTCGTTTCGTACTTCCTTTAAGCCTTTATTTATTTCCTTAACAGCTTAAAAACTCTTTTACAGGAAATTCGCGGGCATTTTTTCATTATATTCGTACATTTATCATTTTTAATACTTTTATACCTTTTTTTTATTTATCATATAAAAGTTTCAGTTACTTAGAAAATTGAAAAACTAATTGACTTTAAAACTCAAAAAGTATTCGCAAAGGTTTATTAAAGTGTTTAGAAGGGAGATTTATAGTTATAGTAATATACATAAGTAAATCTTGTAAATATTTTTTGGTCAAGGTGTCTAAGTTTTTGCAAAGCAATAATCCTGCTTTTGGGAGTAAGTTGTGCGTAATAATCGGAAAGCTGTTTGGAGACTGTCCCTGTTAAAAGTGGATTTAACAAAAGGATTTTTAGTATTTACTGTTATTTATTTGTGTCAAGATGTTATTTTTGAAAAGGGTTGAGTTTTGTAGTGTTCCTTAAGCAACGCGTGTCCAGTTTATCTTATTCGTAATTATGTAAATCTTAAACTATAGGTATATTTGATTGTATTTATTCTATTTTGATTTTGATTTGTGTTTTCAAAAAAACAAATAGAAATTAAAAAGGAAGAATCTCAGTAAATTTTCCAATGCGAAACCTCTATTGGAACTTTTGGGAATTTTCCACTATAACAAATACAAGTCACCTAAAGGTTGTAGGAAATTTTACAAAACGTCTATAGACTTCGCTCTTGTAATAAAATAATTGCATGTAAAAATGATTTTTATGTTTTAAAATTATCTGGAATTCACTTTTCTAGTAAATTTTATCGCATCCTTCATTGTATCAAACTTGATTTTTTCAGGAAAATGTTGAAAATTGGACGTACTTGCACTCTATTCTGATAAATACGTTTTGCTTAACAGATATTGTCAGAAAATCATACGATATTGGCGCATACTTCTTTGAAGAAATAATACAAACATAAAAATCAATTAAACTTAGATAATAGCACCCAATATGAATACAATAGCATGTACTTATGTGATAACAAATTCCAAAAATATACACATCAATGTTAAGATATGAAGAATTATTTATGCAATTCAAAAATGCCGCCATGTTTATAATCAAAAGCAAGTTTCTATCTTCTTTGGAAAATGTGAACTTTAATTATTTTTCATTATTGCACTTTGATTCCACTTCAAATGTGCAATAACATAGTCACTTTAATGTAATACGAAATATTTTTCCCAACGGTCATGAAGCAAAATTAAAATGTTCGTACTTATCTGAACTTTTTTTATCATTGCTATAATACATTGAACCATTACTTCTTCTAGAGGTCTATTTTTCTTTTTTGACATGATATATGCTATGACAAATTAAAAAAATTAGCAAATAAGTTTTATGAATGTTTAACTAGAAAATAAAATTTTCCTTGAATGGAAAAGGTTCTAAAAATATGTTTAGATTAAGTAAAAACAAAACCCTTGTAGGAAACAAATGACATACCAAATAAATCCTTCAGAGTGCACTTTGATAATGATAACATTATTTTTTATTTTTTTCATGCTTGAAGTTTCCTTATTAGGTACAGTAAAATTGGAAATTAATTTATTGTTTCACATGTACCTATCGCTAATTATTTTGTACAACAAAGGTGTTTACTTACAATTTTTTATTTTAATTGAATTTGTTAACGTTGAACCATAAATTGAAATCATAACCTCGAAACAACACAAATAATATTACGATTTCTTCACATTTTGTTGCGTAATATTTTGCCAATTTTTAAAAAATTTTCTACATCTAACCATATCATAATGAGAATTAATTCTGTAAAACTATAGAAATCCTGATGGATATAGCGAAACAAGTTAAAGTTAACAAAATACCAAGAACAAAAAGGTTTAGTAAAGAAATAATAAAAATTCTGTTTCATTTAGACAATTTAAATATTCATGATGCTGCGATTTTCCTTTAATAAAATATCAAGCTATAGATGTAATTCATAATAAGTATATCTGTGGTTTTAGCCCATTTAACA